>PVHX01011650.1:0-27530 GCA_004024805.1 Geosciurus inauris
GGTGGCACTGACCATGGCTGAGACAGGACGAGCAAGGCCAGGTATCAGAGAATCATGTCAAAGCACAGCTGGAGGCCCAGTCTGCCACTGTTTCCAGGAGGTGCCCTGGGCCAGGCTTCAGCCCTGCTTTGTTCTCAGGGACACTGATGCTCGGGGCAAAGGTTAAGGATAAGCATGACGGTCAATGACAGAGCTGCAGCAAGCAAGTATGGCAGGCAGCAATGAGGACAGCTGGGTGGTCAGGTCACTGTTATCATCGGGGCAGTGCAAATGCCAAGTCTCAGCCTTACTTTGCTCCTTCCTAAGTCAGAACAGCACTGCCTCAGAGGGCTGTTCTACAGGCGACTGTGAGAGGCCGGGCCCCGCAGGGTGCAGGCACAGCCCACGGCCATGCTGCATGGAGACCTCCTCTCTGGAGACCTGAGAGGGCTCAGTAGCAGGCTCAGGGTGAGATCTGAGGACCAAGTGACTCCTGAGACCTGGCCTGTCCCACAGGGGAGTTTGGGAACCAGGCTTTGAGGCTCCACACAAAATGACTAAATCATCCCCTTGGGATGAAATGAATCACTTAAGGAGACTCTTCAAACTGCAGAGCCAGTGAGAGCTAAGCACAACCGAGGTGGATGTGGAGCCCAGCGAGGCGCGCAGCCTCAGCTCCGTCCCTGCCCAGATCCGCACAGCCTCTCAGAGCTCAAGGCCCTTTCACGCCTCATTGCAGAGCACCTGAACCTCTATGGCAACACCCACGAGCTACTTGCAGATGGAAAACATTTGAGGGAAGTGGAGATTTCCTTGGGCCAAGCAGCCCCTTCTCCCCTTTCCCCCTCAGCCACCAGAAGCCTCAGCTGGAACAGAGACACGTGATCTTGGGGCCACAAGCTTTATTGGCTTCCAGTCCTCAGGAGCCAGGTCTGCTGGGACTGGCTGTTCCTGGATGGGCACCCACGGGCCTTAGCTAGAGAAAGCGGAGGGGAAAAAAAGGAGAGTTTTAGGTTGAGGGGAGGGTTTCTTTTTTTCTTATAATAATTTTATTTATTTATTCTACTTAGGTATACATGACAGCCGAATGCATTTCGATTCATTGTACACAAATGGAGCACAACTTTTCATTTCTCTGGTTGTATGTGATGTGGAATCACAACATACATGCAGTCATACACAAAGCTAGGGCTGTGATGTCCATCATATTCCACCATCTTTACTGTCCCCACCCCGTCCCCCGCAAAGTTCCTCCATTCTTCCCGTGTCCCCTCACATTATGGATCAGCATGAGGGGAGGGTTTCTGAAGTAAAATCCCTGACAGAGTTAAAGGCAAGATGTAAATATTTACAGAACAAAGTGACACTGAGATCATACTGTATTCATTCATTCCAGGAAATTTAACCAAGTCCTACTATGTGCCACCACTGGCTGCTGCTCTGCTCACTGGTAAAAACAGCAACAAATCTAAAACCCAAAGCCAATACTGGAGACAGGCATGGGACTTGTCATCCTTTGTTGGCAGAAAAATACAACTCTTTGTGGATGACATGTTCCCTGGTTCCACTTCCACCTTCATTTTTCAAAAGAGGTCATTTCTGGTCCTGTGCCCATCCCTGCTGACCACATGGCTTTCAGTGGGAAAAACAACACAAAAAAAAAACACAAAGGGACGAAGTTACCTCTAGGTTTCCTCTGGCCTTCCGAAGGACTTTGTGGGTTACAAGCACTGGAGAGAAAGCAAAGAACAAGATGATCAGAGACGCAGATGTCGGCAGGGCAGTGAGAAAGCCCAGTGCAGGGCAGGAGCCCGACCTGAGGGTTCAGACACATGTGCCACCCTGAAGCACCCAGAACAGAGAAGCATGAAAGGCCTACCTGTCCCTTCATAGGGCCCAGCACAAATGACACCTCAGAAAAGTTGGACCACTGATACTTCTTTTAGTCCCCAAACAGCCAGTCTCAAAGGGATGCACAGGGTACAGCATGCCATGCCACTGTTAGAGGCCATACCGAGGCTCTGTAAGGCCCCCTGGCAGCCCAGGCAGCACTGCAACTCCTCTCTGGGCCAGGGACAGCAATGGTGCAGGGCAGAGCCGGGCCTGGGCCCAACCAGTGCCAGGCATTCATGGTGTCCTGAGCCCCCTAAGAAGCAGAGGGGAAGCAAACCGGTGTGTGGAGGCCCACATCAGGTGCCGAGGGAAGTTTGCAGAGCTGGGTTTTCCTAAGGCCAAGTTCCTAAAGGCCTAGGGTGAGAACTTTGGGTAGTTTTTTCTCCCCTACCCTTCAGCTGGCAGAGCAGCCCTCATGTTCTTCCTGGGGAAGCTGCTCTCTGCCTGGACAGAAGCGGGCTAGTGGGTGATCTCAGAGGGTGCTGCCCCCTGACACCTGAGCTGTGTGTGAAGCAGACCTGCAGAACTGGAGTCCAGAAGAGCGGGAGTGTCCCTCTCAGGGGAGCAGCCTGTGAAGGAACACCACTTCCTCCCTCCATTTTTTCTCTTCCAATACAAACTCCAGCAGTGGCGGACATGGCAATGCTGAGTGGATTTCTGAGCTCATCAGGACCCTGTTCTAAATAGGGCTTGGGGCGGGGTCAGGGAATCAGCCCACTGTCCAGCGGCACAAGCTCTGGATCCGGGCCTTGGGCCAATGGTGCCTGCGGCTAAAACAGACTGAAACCCACACAATGGCCCACCTTCCCAACCGCTTATTCAGAACAGGTACTCTGTAGGGACCTGGGGAAAATATTTTTTGTACTTCACAAAAAATTCTACCTGGAGGTAATGAAATCTATTTGCAATCTGCACCATCAGGGGAAAGGACAGACAGTGTACGCTGTAACTGAACAAAATTAACTTCAGAGGTGGCCAATGCTTCTCTGTACCTCCACCCCCACTGCAGGTTGCAGGGTAGAAGTTCACAACCTGGGGCCATGGATGTGCTTTGGAGAGTCCTACATCCTAGATGTGACATGCAGGTATGAGTGGGGGTATGGTTGTGTGCGTTTTTCTGGGGAAAGAGACCATAGCTTTCTCAAAATTCACCAAGGGGCGTGTGACCCAGAAAAGATTAAGTATCATGATATTAAGGTTAAAAATAATCTTGAAAGAGTACTGAATGTACGGAGAGAACAAAATTCACCATAAGAGCTAAGGGTTACCTCACCCAAGTTTTGATGTAGCTCTTACATCTAAACAGCACCACCCACATTCCCAGGCACAGAAATCCCCACTGTGACCAGAAGACCAAGGGACAGAATGGTAAAGAATGTGTGCCAAATCAAGACTCGTCCCACACAAAGAAGAGGCTCACAGCTCAGGGTCATATGAGTCTGTCCAGGGCTCCTCCCACCTCAGGGGAGGCTGCCAAGGAAGATGCCTACCTGAGGGTACCCCGCCTGGTCAGGTACCAACTAGGTTCACTAAGCACGTACACCCCGCAAGCCAGGATCACTGCCCTCACTTGGCAAATGAGGACCTGAGGCTCAGAAGTGAAGCTGGTGTTTCCAGGTCACATGCCCAGTGATCAGCGGGGTCCTTGGACACCCTTTCCCTACTTTCCCCTGTAGAGTCTGGGAGGACACAGGCCGGGTCCAGCCCTTGCCCATCCCTGTCACTGTGTAGGGAAGGGGGAGGGAAAGCCTTCATTTAGTCACTTTCGTGCCAGAAGCAGGCCCGTGAGGCTGGTAGGGTTTGAGGAATCCCCAAGGACCTGACTGGTCAGGACAAGCTGCAGAGCCGGGGCAGGAGGAGACACCGCCCGGTCAGCAGCAGCTGTGCTACCCGGCTGGGATGAGATGCAGAGATGGCGACAGTTCGTCAGGTGGGAGATGCTGCAGTGTGGCAGGCTTGCTATGACTGACCTGCCACCTCTGTGCACAGCAGTGCATCCGTGCTAACTGAGGACGGAAGCAGCTCTGCCCCCACACTGTGCTAAGGACAGTCCCGTTTCAAGAGTTTCGCATTCCTCTAGAGATCAAAGATGGAGGTACATTTTATACAGCATGACTAGAATCCAGGCCTGTGTGTGTGGCCAGTCTGAGTCCTATGGAATTACTGTCTTCACTGGGGATAAGGAAACTGAAGCTCAGAGTTAAAGTCACACAGGACAGCAGAGCTTAATACTGTGCCCATTCATGATTCCTTGCTCAATGACGCAGGATGCAGGGTGTGGCGTGGTCTGTGTGGTCACTAAACTCACCTGAACCTCCTGCTTGCTTCCAAAACGTCCTGGTGCCCTGCAGCTATCCCAGCCAGGGCAGAGTTCTGCTTTTCCCAACCTCAGGGGCCACACAGAGCATTACTTCCACGCCCTGCTGCCCAGGAGTCCGACCCAGATGTTGCATGGCTACCTCGACATGACCATGACTGGCACTGTCTCCCCTAGCAGCGATAAGAACACCTCAGCCAGAACCTCATGACATCTACCACTCTGCTGGACCAACCCCCTCACTACCTTTCCAAACCTTGCCTCTCCTTGACAGCCTTGCCCTGTCTCAAAAGGCCTCCCCATTGCCTACCTGAGGGACTGTCACAGCCCCACAGAGGTCTCTCTTGCTGCGTGGTCCCTCCATGCTCAGCCATGGGATCTTCTGACACACAATGGGCAATATCAGTCCCTGCTGCACCTCAACCCAGGCCACAAGGCTCCTCAAAGGCCCTGGCTGTCTTAAGCATGTTGCAGAATGCTCTACTCTCTTGCCTCCTGAGCTGTGGCGTGAGGGCACAAGGCTGCCTATCTCACCTGTCTCGTTCCACAAGGCTCAGTGAGTCTCGAGCCAGAACCTTGGCCAGGTCCTGAACCAGGCTCCCTGGATGCACTCAGCGGTGCTCCCATAGCTAACCTTTGTGGCCCACCAGCCCTCAGTCGAGCCTGAGCTCCTTGCCAGCAGGAACCGCTCTATCTTCAGAGCCCGCGCCTACTCATGAGTGGCCTCTCGCACTGCAGCGCTCTGCCAATCCCACACAGTCCACTCCTGAAGGTTTTCGGGGAGGGAATGTCAGGACAACTCCTTCTTGGCAACAATCTATGTTCTGCGCCTCCCAGGAAGACCCCAAGAAAATGGGACTTCGCTAACAGAGTGGACAAGGCTGGCGGGCACCTTGTAGAAGAAGGTGCTCTGGGCAGAGGGTCTCCCAGGACAGACAAACTGACATGTAGGCAGGCAGCACAGGGCCCAGTCAGGGTGAGGCCTCCAGGAGCTGCCGTGAGTGGTGCTAAAGGTTTAGACCAGGGGGCCAGGTGAGTAGCTAGGCCAGAGCTGGGACTGACTGGCTCTCGGACCCTCGGGCTCTGCACCTGCCTTGAGGATTCCTTGAATCCACAGCCTACTGTGGATCCCACCGTCCTTGCCTGTTCTTTCCCGCTCACTGGTAAAGAAAGCAGCAAGCCTCTTCACAGACAGGCGTGGCAGGTCGACCCTCTGCTCCACAAGCTACCCCAAGCCTGTCACAACACAGGACACAGTCCCCAGGCCCCTTCCACCTCAACCTGTCACAGGCAACCAACAGGAATGCTTCTGGTTTATCACATAGACGATCTTATTTCTTGCCTTTGTCCCTGCTATTCCTAGCCTGGACTGCCACTCCCTGTCCTACTTGACAACACCCACTCCCTTTGGACTTGGCTCAAGGATCATTTCATTCAGGATGCTCAACTCCCAGGACAGTGACACCTACCCCACTGCCACCTCTGTGCTCCCATAATGCACATGACACACACTCATTTCCCCAGTGAGAGGACCATCCCCTCCACCAAGGTCTGGTAAGTGAACAAATGGGTCTGTGCAGTATGAAAAGACACCCTAACTCGGAGGCCTGATTACCACTGGTCTGGGCTCCAATATGGCTAAGCCAGGGCAGGACTGTCAGGCCCAAGAGGCAGGAAGCGGTCAGGCACGGCGGCTTCCCATACTGCTCACTCACACTGGTCAAAGATGACTTTTTCCTGGTGCTTGCTCTGCTGCAAAAGCCTCATGGCGTTCTGCAACTTCTTTTCTTGTTCAAACAATTTTTTATGTAGTTTGGTGATCTCTGCTTTCATTTCTCCAATCTAAAGAGAAAAGGAATTAGAAAACTGAACTAAGAATATAAATGTCCAATCACATAGGAACAATTACAAAATCAGATAAAAAGGTGCTCAATTTCACTAGCAAAGATACTTAAATAAAAACTAGAAAGCTTTTTCTATCCATCAGATTGGCAAAACTGGATAAAATCCAGGCGAGAGAAAGCACTCTATGACCACTGGAGAACTACCACTGGAGAACTGTAAAATGGCAAGGCCCTGCTGTAATACCCAGCGAGACCTACTGTAAATGCAGGGACATCTCTGAACTAGCAAGTCTACATTACAGCATCTACCGCAAAAGAACGATCGTACAAGCACAAGAAGGTTCCTGATTGTCCACGGATTTCACTTCAGTATTGTTAGTGGTAGGAGAAAATAAACAATCTGATTTGTTTAATGTGGATCTGAATAAGTTACAGTACTTACACAGAAAGAATTCTGCAGGTATTCAAAATGATGTTGTAGAGCTCTACTTATTGATGTAAATATCAATATATAAAAAAGATTGAGACACAAAGAGCCCAGAACAACAGAGGTTGCACTCTGCCTCCATGGCACTCATTTCATAAAACTGAACACACCTCCACATCCACAGAGTTGGAGGTCAAAGGGCCACAAAATAATAAGAGTATCTCCAGAAGGTATGATTTCAAATTGAGGGGTGTTTGTTTTGTTTTGTTTTAATAAAAGCTATTATGCTAATTTTAAAATTTTGTGTTTAAATCTTGAAAAAAATAACGCAAAAGTATTACTTGGTTAATATGATCCATTAGGAAGAACCTACTTTGATTTTTCAGAGCAGAGTATAGGTGGGTGGCCACACTGGGTCCACAGTGCTCAGAGGTGAAACAGAAACTTTAGCTAGCTCCCTTCCTCATGGCAAGAGAGGAAGCACCTGCTACTCCCGGCTGCACTGAAACACCTCTGCTCCAAGGGGAGACGCTGAGTTGTCAGCCTATGAAGAGTCCCTTTAGTTTGTTCCCAAACTTATTTATGGTAGTTGTAACAGAATTATAGAATCCAATTAAATATTAAGTGAACCTATGAAGTCTATGTCTGGACAGAGAGAACTGGCTGTATGAAAACTAACATATGCTTCAGGGAGAGCAGAGAAAGGCGAGCCACTGAACAACACATTCTGGCAAATGAGGTGTGGGAGAGACGACTACACAAGATGTGGGAGGAACACAGTCTAGAAGAATTCTAAATTCAGACGGCTTCACAAGTGTCTAAGTTTTCTCTTCATCTTAAAGAAACAGAAATTGGAAGTGACAGACATACATTATGGATGTGGCTTATGAAAGAAAGGACATGTGGAACTCCAATCAGCAGCCCCACATTCAAAGGAAAAGGCCCTGGCCCTCCATCAAAAGAAGAGCGAATGTAAGTACATTTATCTGTTTAAAATTAAACTAAAATGTTTAAGGTATGTATCACTTTTTGATTCCCTGCCTTAGCCTACATTTAAGATTAGCCTATCATAGCTGAGTGCGGTGGCGCATGCCTGTAATCCCAGCACTGTGGGAGGCTGAGACCAGAGAATCACGAGTTCAAAGCCAGCCTCAGCAATGGTGAGGTGCTAAGCAACTCAGTGAGACCCTGCCTCTACATTAAACACAAAATAGGGATGAGGATGTGACTCAGTGGTCGAGTACCCCTGAGTTCCACCCCCAGTACCAAAAAAAAAAAAAAAAAAAGGATTAGCCTATCATGTCAGATAACAGGGCTTCAATGGTTCTTCTAGAATATACCCTAACTCAGACATCAGGTTTGCATGATTCTCTCCCACTATCCAGGGCCCACAAAGACTTGGGCTGTGGTCACAGCGCCACATCCTAGGACAAACTGCCCTGCAGGCAGGGCCTTAGTTCCCTATCTCTGGCACTGGAATAACCAGCCCTGACCCACTCATCACACTGCAGGAGGATGAGACTCAGAGGAGTGCACGGAAGTTGGGGATGGCCACTTCACTCCTGGCCTGGCTAACCCGTTCTTCTTTTTAGTCAGCTCAGTTGTCATTTGCTTCACCTAATGCCCCTTCTGCACCTGGAGTTGAAGCTCCCCATAACTGCTCACATCCTCAACTGGCCATTGCAGGCCTGCATCCCCCACCAACTCCCAGCTCCTTCTTCCCCTGATCACCTTTGCCTGATGTGGTGCAGGTGCTGTGACGTGTCTGCCAATTGGCAGGGTTAGCTTTCACTGGCACTCTCCCAATACCCGGTAGACATCCTGTCTGGCACTAAAAACCACAGATTTTAATAATTTACATGTCGGCTGTTCCGATGGATTCAAACCTTCATTTTTACAGCATGAAGATATGAGAGTAAAAATCGCGAGGGCTCCAAAACACAGCTCTGCCATTTCCTAGCTGTGTGATACTGAAGCAAATCATTCAACTCCTTGGAGTTTCAGCTCCTACTCCTGGAAAATGTGAACAAGAATACTTAACTCCAAGCCAGGCACAGTGGCGCACACCTATAATCCCGGTGATTTGGGATGCTGAGGCAGGAGGATCACAAATTCAAAGTCAACCTCAGCAACTTAGTGAGGCTCTGAGTAACTTAGCAAGACTCTGTCTCTAGATAAAATATAAAAAAGCCCTGGGAATGTGGCTCAGTGGTTAAGCATCCCTGGGTTCAATCCCAAGTACCAAAAACAAAACAAAACAACAATCACCAAAAACAAAACAAAAAAAACACCCTAACTCCAAGATAGTAGAGTGGATTTTTTTTTAATGATCACAAAGAAATAATAAATGTCAGAGGTGACAGATATGCCAATGACCCTGATCTCATCATTATGCATGACACGTGTACTGAAATGCCACACTGTACCCCATAAATGTGTAATTACTATGAGTCAATTAAAAATACATTTAAAAATAAAATGAAAAAATAAGAACATCTGAATCTTACAACTCCATTTAGGAATTTAAGATAAAAAACAAAAAACCCTAATTCCTTAAGGTCATGGTGCAGGGGTAAAATAATATGCTACATGTGAGAAGTGACTATGCAGCAGTCACTCAACAGAACAATTATTTTCTTTTTCTTTTCTCTCTTTTAGTTAATAACTGACAACTTTACCGAAAAACAGTAAAATTTTAAAGACATTTTTAAAAACGTAACAATATACATGAAAAATAATTGCATAACATTTTTTAAAAATTTCAAGATACTGAAAATTTCAGAGCACAATGGAATATAATATCTACTTATTGATAACAGAGGAAATTAGCAAATGCTTCTACAAGTAAGAACACTCTTGGCAATACCAACAGAACAACTCTCAGCACCTGAGAGCTGAGATGGAAGCCACTCCCCTCCCGGGAGGCCACAGAGTCCTCCATCAGTGTCTGGAAGCCTGGCTTCTGGGAAGGATTTCTGCTCGTTTGCTTTCCTTTTCAAGAGGAACATCTCAAATGTTTACGCAAGTAGAAGGAATTGGGTAATGACCCCACCCCCACCCCCGAACCCATCCAGTTTAGGAATTATCAATTCAAGGCCAAACTTGTTTCACCTACATCTCTGCTTCTTCTCTCTCCAAAATTAACTTGAAACAATCCTAGGAACTAATCATATCATCTATAAAATATCTCTTGGAAAAAAAAAAGATTTTAAAACACCATAATATCATCAGCTCACTTAAAAAATGAACATAATTCCTTAATACAGGTTGAGCATCCCTAAAATGAAAATCCAAAGTCCAAAATGCTCCAAAGTCCAGAGCCAATGTATTTTGAGCATTTTGATCTTCAGATTAAAAATGCTCAGTTCACAAGGTTTATGAAAATACTTCAAGATCTGAAAAAAATCCAAAATCAGAAACACTTCTGGTCCTAAGCATTTCAAATAACAGATGCCCAATATGAACCTCCAAAAATGGAGTTAGTGGACACATTTCCCTGATTGTTTCATAATTGTACTTTTTAATAATTTTTGATTCAGGATCTAAGAAAGACCCATATTTTGAATTTGACTGTTATTTCTTAAGTTTCTTTTAACCCTGTAGTGCTCAAAGCTCCTAAAAGGGCCGGTGAAATAAACTATTGGGGCCACTCCCACGGTGGCTAATCGAGTAGGTCTACAGTAAGGCCCAAGAATCTGTATTTCTGATAAATTTCCAAGTGATGCTAATGTCGCATTTTCAGAGTCCACACTTGGAGAGCTACTGTAAATCTTCAGGTTTCTTCCCCATACCTTGTGCTGTCTTCCTAGGATAAAATAGGTTCTAAGCTCCTGCTGTACATTTCCTGCCCAGACCTAGAATCAAGTCATTTCTCCAACGAGCCCAAGCTCCTTTCAGGGGAACAGACATTTAGATACCACAATTCAGGCATTAGGGGCGTTTGCTGGCACTGGGTCAGATTTTATTTCTTCAGCCTTTTACATGGAATGAGTTAGTAAATTTTTTTAAACAGAAAACATCATACTGATGTTTACAATTTAAATTTTAAATTATAGGGTCTTTTTTTCTTTGATTTCATATTTTTTAATTCATAGTAAAAATCTTAGTTCCTAATGAAATTTAAGAGTTGCTTTATCTTATAAGAGAAATACAATAGTTTCAGAATAAATACCCTTACTAACCACTGAAAACAATTTATATTTTTAAAAATGTTTTGGGCAGTTTTTCTTGCCTGTAAAATATTTCTACTAGGAATTAATGGTCAAATCACTGTTGCAGTCACTGAAAATTCCCTCTTGTGTGACCATGCCTCTAGTGCCATCCATAGTTAGGTTGACTGATTCCATACCATGAATTTTAGAAATTCCTACTTTCCTATTTTGATAAATTTTATTTATAATTATGTTAACTACAGATATAGTTTTGAAGCCAAATGTATCAAACAAGTTCTATTCAGAGAAATGTACCTTTACCCCTGCCCTCCAATCTCTCCCTTTACATGCTGACACAAAACTGTTATTGCTTATTCTTCATTTAAAAAATCATAAGCATGTGTCTATATATTTATATTCCTCCAACAACTACGCTTTCTTAGATCAACTGATGCCCGAGATGCATGTTTTCCATAGGACTGTATGGGAAGGTATGCTAAATGCAAAAGGCAAATCAATGATTCTCAAAGAAAATAGCAGGGAGCACAAAGCCACTGGGCTGCTGAAGATGTGGAATTCTGCTTTAGACACACGCTTCACACCAGGCAAAAGGCACCGTATGAAACACAGGCAGTGACAGAACAGTGGCGAGAGGCAATTTAACACCACACAGGGGTCTGTGTATACTGGCAACCAGCAGCCACACTGGAGCATCTCTAAGTCCCTGTCCTGGCTCTGAAATTCAATGACACTAGAGTGAACATAATCAGTTACCTGAGAAACCCTCAGGAAGAACAAAACACCTCGAGCACCAACCAGTCGCTGCACTGATCTGGAAGTGGGAAGAATTAACACAGCTACAATTTTGTGTGCATTTATAATGTGTGTGTATTATATATATTGTAAGAACTGCATTCTGTCTATTTAACAAGTAATCACTATTATAGGCTAAGGATAAAACCACTGCACTGGGGCTGGAGTTGTTGCTCAGTGGCAGAGCACTTCCCTCGCACATGTGAGGCACTGGGTTCGAGTCTCAGCACCACATAAAATTAAATAAAATAAAGATTTATTCATCTATAACTAAAAAAATGTTTCAAAAAAAAACCACTGCACTGAAGGTCAATTGTTTAGTTCAGACATGTTTGCTTTAAAATTTATAAGGGACAGGTAGGTAATAGTTTGGTCACATGGGGAAAAAATCATTCAATCATACATTCATTCAAAAACATGAATAAAACACATGTCCCCCTAAAGGAAAGCAAAGGAAGGCAGACATTAAAACAAACCAACAGGGGCTGGGATTGTAGCTCAGTGGAAGAGCGCTTGCCTAGCATGTGTGAGGCACTGGGTTCGATTCTCAGCACCAATATAAATAGATAAAAATAAAGTTCTATCAACAACTAAAAAAATTTTTTGAAAAAACCAACAAGTAATTATCTTTGTGACAAGAGCCATGATGGAACAGGAAGAAACCACGACCGAGTGACTAGGCAGTCCTCTCTCTTTCTCTGAGGTAACATTTAAGCTAAGATGTAAAGGTGGGAAGGAGCCAGCGAGGCAGCCTAGGACATTCCAGGCAGTCAGAAGCAAGGCAAGGCCATGGGGTGGGAACAGTGAGCCCCGCCCATCCTCCTGGCACTCGCCTTCTACTCCATCAGCTGAAGTGGGCAAAAAAAACCGATTTTATGGAACAGTGGTTATGAGCTTCCCTGAGCTTAGCACACCCCAACCCCAGGGATCCTGAGAAGGAAGTCTCAGCACAGGCTCCTCATGGGAACCTTCAGGAAGCGGGCTGCTTCACTGGCTGCTGCAGTGCCACAATCGACAGACCTAAGAGCTGTCAGTGGGGTTTAACACAAAGAGGTTATCAAATTTCCTTTCTGCCTCCCTGTGGGCTTGTAGCACATTCATTCACAGGACAGGTAAATAAAGGGGGAAATAGCATCAGACCACCCAGCTGGGAGTTCCAACCTCCTTTGCCTGCAGGTGGCTCTCCCAGGAAGGTCTCTCTGGTTAGCCAGGCTGGGTGCTCACAATACACATGCACACCCCCCACAGATGATGGAAATAGGGCAGGGCTCTACCTGCCTGGCTCCTGGCATGGACCTGTCACTCCTAAGTAGTTAGGCAGATTTAAGAGAGGCCTACTCAAATTCAAGGAAAGCTATCCATGGGAGTGGAAGATGCAAACAAAGGCATGTAATGTGAAAGGAGCTGTGAGGAGAGAACCCAAAGGCTTGTGAGGACAAGCCAGGACCCAATGCCTGCAAAGTGAAAGAACAGCTCTGGGTTCAGTGCTTATGTGTTCAAACCAGCTCTGTAACCCTGATGAAGTGCCTGGGCCTCAGCTTCCTCGTATGTGGAGTGCAGGCAGGATCCCACTCAACGTACATGTGCTGGGTGTGGGCAGCCACACCAGGATTGCAGGTGAGCTCTTGGGTGCTGGAGGTCAGTCAGTAACCTGTACACAGCAAAGCTGTAACCAACCTGGTGCCTTTCTCTCCCTCTGACACATCCCCACAACAAATGATAGCCATTAGGGCCAGTCTTCGGCTGGGCAAAGGAAGAGACTGAGACACAGGCCCAGGGGGCATCCTCGAACCTCTGAAGCATATGTCACCACCTACCTGCCCACAGTGAAGGGTACACTGGCCATCTGTGGGGAGTGAGACTCTCCAGAGGAGCTTCAGCAACCTCGAGGCCTCTTCCAGGATCTGCCTGGCCGTGCTCACTCTGGAGACAAACTTGCTCAGAGGCGCCGAATGCAGACCCTATGCGGGGTCAAAGGATGAGAAGAGAGCTGTTGCGTGTAGTCCTGAGATCAAAGACAGCAAGCTTTGATAGGCAGCATAAATCTCCAGACTGCAGGGCTCGCAGTATGTGCTGCAGCCCCCGGAGATGCTGCAGAGCAAACGATACCAACTGCAAGTGCAGCAACAGGGATGGTCTGGCATTGGCAGCCTGTTCTAGGAACAGCACTGGGGACTTTTAAAGTCTCTCACCCTCACTGTCAGCAGAAGGAAACTCGCACAGGAGAGTCAAGGGCATGAGAAAACAAGAATGTGACTCAGAGATGGAAAAACACAAAACAGAAAGAAATTAACAGCATGTCTTTACAAGTAATAAATATAAAAATAAAACCATATATACTTAGTTATCAAATTAACAAAAACTCATTATAAATAAAAATACTCAAGAGACAAATGTGCGTGTAAAATGGGTACTTATAAATAGATGCAATCCTTTGGGAAGTCATGCAGCAGTGGTTATCATCAAGAGCCCTAAAAAGTATACCAGTTTTGAACTAATAACTTCATTTTGTACCTAATCAAAAATACAATTTAAAAAAATAAAAAATATTTATATATGAGGATGCTTGCCCATCACAATTCATGTGTCCAATGAACAATGAAAGAGAAAGTATGTGAGGATCCATCCACATGTAAGCTGCTTTGGCAGCCACTAAGTCAAGGGTGAGGAAACACCGAATGAGACAGGAAAAGTATCAACATCTTGTTAGTTGAAACATGTGGAACTCACATAGTTATGTGTAGGTTTGATAAACTTTTGAATGTCTTAAAGGTACACATTTGAAATTTTAAGTGCTAACTAACCTTCAGAGTAGTGTATTAATAGATGTTTTTGGGGGCTGGGATTGTAGCTCAGTGGCAAAGCGTTTGCCTCACATGTATGAGGCACTGGGTTCAATCCTCAGCACCACATAAAAATAAATAAATAAAATAAAGATACTGTGTCCATCTACAATTAAAAAAATTTTTTTTAAAAATAGATGTTTTTATGCTTTTCTATAATTTCTAGTTTTTGTGCAATAAAAATGTTAATCAGAAAAGAACAAGCATCTTATTAATATTTATTAATTTATTCAACAAATATTTAGCAAGCAACTAATCAACACCTGGCCCTGGAGCCAGGTGATGGGCATGCAAAATTGAATAAAGTAGAACCTCTTCCTGTTCTCCTACAGTTTATCTGCCTAGTGGAACATAAAAGGCAAATCAGTATGGGAAGCAGGGGGCTCAGGCATCTCCAGTAAAGACCTGAGAAGAGGGATCAGAAAATGTGACCCATGGAAGCTTGGGGGTCTAGTACAGCCTGGGGAGTGGAGGTGGACCTGACCCCAAGCCTTGGGGGAAGCAAGTAGGTCTAGACAACAGCAGCTGGGTCTAGACAACGGGCAACAACTGTGCCCTGCTGTGGACGACCGTGCCACTCACCTCCTAGCACCCTCAGGCAGTCCCTCCCGCCTACTACCCCGTGACTCTGGCAGTCAGGTTACCTTTGTTCCCAGCTCTTGACCTGTGGGGCTGGAAGCCTCTTGGGTTTGCACATCCATCTCAGCAAGGAGCTTCTGTCCCTGGCAGATCTGCTCACACAGTGCATCATAGTCCTCAATCAGGCCCAGGATGTGGTGGCCACTCCTGCTGGCCCACAGGCAATGGCGAGTGGCCAGGCGGGGCAGGCAAGGGGTGCTGGTTACAGAGCTGCCACTGTTGCAGGAGAGGGAGTCTGTGTCATTTCCAGAGAGCAGAGGAGTCACTGAAGCTGCAAAAGGAGACGCAGAACATCAAATCTACTTGGTAGCACCCTGTGTTCAGGGCTTACACGTTGAACCCCAGACCCCTGTGGAACACCTGGCTGGGACCAAGGACCCCTTCGCTTCAATTTAAAAGTCGTACTGCCACACCCAATGGTGCTTCAGTTACTCAGCCTTCAGCTTTGTACCTGACTGTGACATCGCGGCTGGGGTGGAACCAAACAGCTCAGAGGAATCACTGCTTGCTGTGGGACATCTGTCATCATCTGGAACATGCAAAACAAGAGGGGGAGTGAACGGCTCACTGCCTTTAGTGTTTGGGAAAGGAGTGGACGAGAGAGCAGTGTCTCACCCGAACACACATTTATTCAGAAACACAGCATTCACTCAAATTCTCCCTGGATATCAGTCCTGCCAGACCTGTTCAGGATAATAGAGAAAGAGCGGCTGGGCCCAGTCCCTTCCCTGGGAACCCCTCTTGTCAAAGAAGAATCGGGCAGCTGCATCTTATGTGCTCAGGATGGAGGGAGGGAAGCACAGGGCTGTGGGCGCTTGAGGAGGGGGGCGACACCAGCGTGGCTTCCCAAGGGCTGACACTTGTGTTATGTTTCAAGACCACTGTGACTGACCCCTGGAAAGAGGGAAAAAATGTCAGGTAGAGGGAGGAGCAGGTGCAAGGTCACAGGGCGTAGACTGTCATTTAGGGAGAAATAAGCAGGTCCCTGGCCAAGGCCCTAATGCCAGGAAGATACAGGAGGAGCAAGGCTGGAACCAGAAAGGCTATCAGGCCCACTCAGGGCATTAGGCTGAGCAGTACCTGGGTGAGGTCTCAGTTTGGGACTGGCAGAGTGAGCTTGAGGCTGCTGCTGTAACCTGAGGGAAAAGGAAGGGACCTACAGTAGAATATGGGGGTAACACATTTGAAACATGAAAAGAAGGCAAAACTAACAGCTCCTCAAGATGGTCCGAGCAATACTTCCTAACTTGGAAAGCATTTTTACATCTGAAAAGCTATTAAGCTCTCAAAAGCCCAGTAGGCAGATTGGCAAAGAGAGGCCCAGGGACAGCATAACCCAGCAAGGACAGTGTCCAGGTCTCAGGATTCCCCATGCATCTCCTTCAACCCCTGCCAAGAGCGTATTGTGGTTTCCAGGCCCAAGGAGCCAGGAGGTCAGCTCCACGAAGTCGGCCCCTGAAAGGAATCACTTTAAGCCAAAGACCACAGCCTTTAGAACTGAACTTTCACACAGCTGCACTTAAATACAGTACTTGGACATCCTCTGCAGAAGAAGAAATGCTGTTGCCCTGGATGGAAGCCTGCCTTGTACTCAAGGGGACAGGACTTGCCCACTGTGGCAGCACTGTGAGCTGTGGGTAACCTCCTGGATGCCTCGAGCCAGCATGCCCGGGCTGCCTCTGGATAGGCTTCAAAAGCAAGGACGCAGCTTACAGGCCACCCTGCTACGGCTGCCCTGACTCTCTCTCCTGGGTGCTCCAGTCCAGAACCATTCTCTCTATTTGCACCTCCCCTGGACCACAACCACACCTCCTGGGTCCTGGCTTCTCTGAACCCTGAAAAGGGCCAGAAACAGACCTATATTTAAATGGTGATACCCATGCTGATGGAGTCCTGCTAGAACTGCTGTTTCTGAACACTGCTGGCATAGAGACCATGTAGAAGACAGCAGTGTGGCACCTCCCCAGCCTTCTGCAATTTCCTAATGGGATCTTATCTAAGAACATTGTTTAACAGAAAAGGCACATCAACACTGAAATCACTAAAACTCCAAATCAGATACCACTTTAATAATCAACAGGATAATGGTTAGGCGACTGACAAAAATCTGCTAAAAATCATTAGGAAACCCACTTGAAAATAGGAACATTTATGATGTAACATTGGACAAAAACAAAGAAAGTGGGGCTGAGGTGTGGCTCAGCGGTAGAGTGCTTCCTAGCCTGTGTGGGCCCTGGATTCCATCCCTAGCACTGTCAAAAAAAAGAAAGTACAAAAAAGCCCCAAAACAAAAAAAGTACATAAAATGATACAAAAGCCAATTTGACCAATATAAACTCAAGCCTGTATTCTCATTAGCAAATGAAGATAAATATGCAAAGTTTAAAAATAAATAACCAGATCATTGTATAGAATCATGAAAGATTCTTTTCCCTTCCCTTTTTCCCTATATTGTTGTTGTTATTATTATTATTTTTTTTTTTTTTGGGTGCTGGAGATTGAACTCAAGGGCACTCAACCACTGAGCCACATCCCCAGCCCTATTTTGTGTTTTATGTAGAGACAGGGTCTCACTGAGTTGCTTAGCGCCTCGCTGTTGCTGAGGCTGGCTTTGAACTCGCGATTCTCTTGTCTCAGCCTCCCTAAGTGCTGGGATTACAGGTTTGCGCCACTGCGCCCGGCTTCCCTATATTATTATATCATCTTTTTGGTTAAAGTTTTAAGATCCTTATCAACAAGGAGAAATCAATAAACCGATCAGTGCAGGTGCTAAAGCAGACTGACTGGGTACTCCTTGAGACACCTGAACTTTTAAAATTAAAGGCAATAGACTTAATTCTCGATCCAAGCGATGATAAATTTTTGCACGATCCTTATCTATAAAGCATGTCAATGTTCCTCGCCCCACTGAACACGCACAGCCACCTTACGGACATCAGGATGACAATCCCCAGACACCTGAGGCTCAAGGTCAGGTGGAATCAGGAATAGCTCTGGACTGAGCGCTGACATTCCTTCGTCCACACAGTAAAAGGGATGGCCTGGCCAATGGCACTGAGCTGACCATTTCCTGGTTTGTCCTGGGTTCTGCTGGCTGTGGAGGGATGTCTGTCTAGTCCTCTCCAGGGATGACAAGGCCACCAGCAAACGCAAAGCAGGCCCACATGTTCCCTGCCAGGAGGCTTTCAGACCTGTAGGACACTGAAAGTCAGAGTAAGAGGCTGGATTCTCTTTGAAGAGCAATAAATAAGAGGACTAAAAAGGCTTCTCAGCCTTGGAATAGCATGGGCAGACAAAATGGACAAGAGGGAACAAGACTGGAGGCAATGAGGTTGACTGGAAGTCCAGACTCCATTCCCCAGAGAAACAACACATCCAGAGAGAGTATGGCATTATGTAGGAGGTGACAGTTAATCAGCAGTCAGGCGCCCCAGCTCCTAGGGTGCAGTGGGTCTACTGATAGCAGAAGGACATCTCGTGGGCAGGGGCATCACTCAGAAGCTCACCCGTCACACACAGATGCACACAGCTGCTTCTTCCAAAACTACAGAGAGGCAGATGCCATACCATGTTTGTCCAGCTGAAGGGACCACTTGGGGATGCACAGGGCTTGGACAGCCAGAGTGAGGGCTCCTTCCTGGGACACCTTGTCCCCCTGCTCCAGCTGCTCCTCCAGCTTGCTCTGCAAGGTGCTATTGGTTTTGATGCCCCTTTCCAACTGTGCCCGCAGAGCCTGGATCTCTGTCAGGAGGTCGTGCAGGTCGCTGAGAGGCTCCTGCCCCTTCCAGCCTTCTGACACTTCTGCTCCAGCCTCTGTGGAAATGTGCAGAGGGAGGTCTTAACATCTTCCACAAACAAAGGGTCAGCCATCAATGGAACTCGATGGCATTTTCAACCTGCACACCATCATCCGCCTCCCCCTTACTGAGAACTAGGTACAATTTAAAATAACAACTCGACTTTAAAAACAAAAATATTGGCTGACTTAATTGCTGCTATTCCACAGGCTAAATAAGAGCTGGAAATTAATTTTCACTTCTGGCCATAAAAGCCCAGCAAATTGCATACCAAACCCTGAAATTATGTCTAGTAGTAATAAAATCTATTTGGGCTGGAATTATAGAATGAAAGGGGATGATTTTAAGAGCCACAGTATATTAAAAAGGCACAACAGCAAGAATAAGAGAAGCAACTTGAGGAGAAATGAAAGCTGTGAGATGACCCTTTTCTAGATAAACTTTCAATGGGGAGAAACCATCTGGAAAATTAGTCTAAAAAAATCCCACTACACCTCAAAATTGATTCTGAAACATTGGACCTTATAGTGGAGCCACTCTCATCTGGTATCTCTCTTGAAATACAGACAGGACCAGGGCCAACAAGGCCCAGCACGTGGCAGGCACCGTAAATACTTGCTGTATGAACGGGCAACAAGAAACACACTAGCAGGAAAACCGTAAGAAAAGTTATTTTTCGAATGCCTACTGTGTGTCAGGCAGTACACTACGACACTATAACACAAGACCCACTCAGTGTCTACAGCTCCACACAGTGGATTTTAACAGACATGTTTCCCAAGGCAGGAACAGGCCCACAGGGGGAGGTGACCTGCTGAAGGCCACACAGCCATGTTGAGGGAGTGACACTCCAGAACTGAGCTGGCACAATGCTGGAGCCTAGGTGCTCCCATGTTTCCTGCTGCTATTTAAGAGAAGCAGGCCGAACAGCTGGCTTCATATAAACCACGTCTGCCCCCAGGGGCACACAGGGCTTGGTGACAGCACTTGGGGAAAGGGCATGGAGCCAGAGCCCTGCCCTCCTGTCCCTGCCGCAGGCTGTGCCAGACAGCTCACAGCCCCGGGGCATAAAGAGCCTGGTCCTTAGGGCCCAGTACCTTGCCGCAGCCTCCGGTGCTCCTCGTCCAGCTTCACATACACCTTCAGCTCCACGCGGAGAGACTGGAGCAACTTGTGGTTCTGTGAGAGCAGCTGCTGCCTCCACCTCACCTCCTTCTGTGCCCTGCAATGCCCCCAGGGAGAGGTCAACTCCACCCCAGGTGGCCTGCTCATCCCCCAGGATGGGCTCCTGCAGCTCAGCCAGAAGAGTGGCGACAAAAACAGCACACACATGGTTTGAGAATTCCACCACGACCCTATTTCCCAAGGGCCCCGTGTCCAGCCCTTCACCCTCTCTCCTGCAGTCTTCACAGACACCCTAAAGGAATATGCTCTCTAATCCTCGAGTCAGAGACAAGACAAGAGGAAGCCAAGTTCAAAAGGTTACGTCTCTTACCCAGGGTGCACAGCTCGGGAGCGGAGCCAAGACCTACTCCTGGAGTGCCTGGCAGCAGAGACAGTGGTTTAGCTACAGCACCACCCAGCCTGGACAGCCAAGCGGGGTGGGAGGCTGGAGGAGCAGGGCACTAGTGACCGCTGGTGCCAACAGCTGAACGCATGCGGAGTGAGTCCAAGGGGAAAACTGCTGAACAGGGATCAGTATGATCCTTTGAAAATGTCACCCCTCTGCTGGGAATCTCCCAGTGGCTTCCTAAGCCACTCAGGGTGAAAACCAAAGTCCTTCTACAGCTAGGCGGCCTTACGTGATTCTGCATCTGGCCACCTCATGCCCTCTGCCCCTACCACACCCTCTCCTCCAGATGTACAGGCCCCCAGCTTGCCTAGGGCCAGGCGCCCTCTGCCAAACAACTTCCCCAGAGGGCTGCAGCATCGCACCCTCCTTGCGGCTTTCCACCCAACGGGCACCTTTATAGAGATGGAAAGATGGCAAATGGCAGCCCACTCCACCCCTCCTCTTTCGATGCTCATTCCCCATATTTCATGCCCACCAGACATAGGGCATGCTTCCATCCATCCCTGCACCTTAGGGCAAAGGCTAGTGTGCCTTACCCCAGGACTGCACCCCCAGTGCCTGGCTGTGGGGGCTGCCAGCGTGGGGAACCGGGCCCCACCTGCTCAGCTCCTGGCTCAGCTGCTGGTTGAGCCTGTCCCTCTCGCCGACTTCCTTCCGCAGCTTCTCGTTTTCTCCCCTCAAGGTGGCGTGTTCCTGCTGCAGGTGGTCCAGGCTCGCCGCATTCTTGGAGAGGGACTCTCGTAATTTTTCATTCTCTTTCTGTTTATCTGCAAACACCAAAAAGTGCCAGTGAGAAGGGATACCATTTGTTTTTTTCCAACCTTATTACACAGATAGAGCACTTCAGTTTGAGCACTCCAAGAATACAAAAAGGAATGAGATTTAATCTGACATTTATGATTTTGGTGTTCCAATTATCTTATGCATTTTGGGCAGATAAATCTGTCAACATCAAGCCTGCAGATTAAACATCACTGGCATGAAATGAGCCTGTTTAATTTTCTATTAAATAACAGGCTCTGCAAATCCGGTTACTTTGCCTTCACAGAGCACGAGTGTGTAGGAACCACAGGCGGAGACAAGAAGCAGAGCCCCAAACTCTGGTAGCTATGGAAAGTGTGCAGGCCTTCGCCGCCTGCCACCAGGCCAGCAGGGCTTCACCCACCCTGAGGGCTTCACCTCTCCTGAGGAGCAAAACCGTCCTCAGAGGTGCAGGAGACAAACAGGCTCACAGCAGGGTGCTGGGGGCAGGGTGGTGGGTTCAAGGGTGGCTCCTGCATTCACTGACTCTATGACCCTGAGCAAGGGTCTCTACTTCTCTGTATCTCAGTTTCCTCACATATGCTGTGGCGAAGAAAAGGGTTAGCACAGGGTTTTGTATGCAGGTTGGGGTTGAAAGAACCCATACGGGTGAGGGGTAAGCAGCACAGATGGTGGGAGGGCCACGGCTCTACAACACTGGGCAGGCGTTAGGTAGAGACCCACACAGGTACTGCTGCAGTTCACCTACACGGCAAACCTCTAGGGGGCACTACTGGTCTCCCATCTTACAAGTAGGAAACTGGGTATCAATGAAGTTAAGACTTCCCTGCAATCACACTGCCAGTGAGTGGCAGAGGCAGGCACAGCTGTCCATCATTCCTGGCCAGCCTGTATGCGCTCAGCTCTGAGTGAGGCCGGAAGTGCTCTCTCTCTTCTATTTCAAAGGTCCTAGTTCTCTACCCTCAGTTACCCTGGCTAACCCCTCCTTGTCCTTCTAGGCTGGGCTCCTGACGACCAGCTTCTCCAGGGTCCTGTGCTCCCTGACCTGCCTTCGTCACAGCCAGTCCTAGTGCTGGCCTGCTGTGGGATGTCTGAATGTCTCTCCCATCAGACCACAAGCCCCTGGGAGAAGGACCAGGGCTCACTGATTTCTGTGACAGAGTCTACGCAGGCCCTGACTCAGAACTGCAGTTGGAGGATGTTTGCTGAGTGAATAATCTCACAAGCCCTGACTTCATTTCTAAAGCCAAAATCACACCAATGTCCTCTAGGGAAGCAGGTAAGCCGGCTCAAGTTCCAGTCCTACCACTGTCTAGCTCTGTGACCGCAGGCAGGGCAATTCCCTAGGGCTTCGTTTCTTACGTGGGAAACAGGGATACTAAAACCTCATTCCAGAATTGTTTTAAGTACCAAAAGATAGCATAAGAGAAGTTCTTCAGGAGCTAAGCTCCAAATAGAAACAATTAAGGGAAGGGTCTCATTAAGAAATGCCGGATGAAACTCCGCTGGTTGCTGGGAATCTCTGGCTGAGTGAAACACTGCCAGCCCTTCTCTTCCACTGGGAACCAAGATAGACGAGAGGTGGCTGTGCAGAGGGGATGAGTGACAAGGAAATACAGTAACGTGTGCTGAAACCCTTGGAGGCACTGTGCTGAGAGCTTTATACCATTTAATTGTCACAACAGCCCTATGAGTCAACCCCTAACCTCTCTGTGCCCCATTTTTCTCAGCTACGATATTAGAATATCTCTACGATAAGGGACTGTTGTGACAATAACACCCTGTAAAGCTGTCACAGGGCCACAGGACTCAACCTAGGTTGCTCCAACCCTAACCCCTGAACTCTGCCTGGCATGCAGGCTTTGGGGTCCTGGCTGCAGGCAGTGTCTCTGTGTCTTACCTTGAGACCCCTTCAGGAGCATCGTATTGAGTGCCTGGTTCTGCTTCCTCAGGAAGTTAATCTCTGAGGTGAGAGAATTGTGCAGCTCTGAACCATAAGCCAAAATGTTTGTAGACCCTATTAAAACATACAAGCAAACAGTGCTTTAGGGGCCATCTCCAGGTCAGTATAGATGGAACTCCCTGGAAAGGAGTTCTGAACAATAAGGAAACACAACATGTAGTGAAAATCAGCCCTGTGGACCATCCAAGTTATTTCCAGAGCCCAAAGGGAAATGAGAGTGAGCCTGAAAAGGCGACAAGAGGGGACCTAGGCCTTACCTCCCCTGAGGTGAATGCAGCAGGAACCGGGGCCAGGGTGGGTGAGTGGGTGATAGTCCCAAGCTCTTGATGTGCAAACTCACGCACGCAGCATCTGCTGGGCCGCTACTCTGCTGAACGGCCCCCTCCACTGCTCTCTCACCTGTGTCCTGCCTCAGGGGACAGTACCATCACAAGCCCTGGCCTGAGCCAGTACCTGGACCCATCCTGCCCTCCCCTCTCTCACTGACCAGTCTTCCTCAAGATGCCGAGGACCCAAGCGTATCTCCTGTCCCCAACCTTCAGGCCTCATGGCCCTGCTCTGACCTGGCCACCCTGCCCTTCTGCCCATGGCGCTGTCATCCTAAATACAGTCCTTTCTTATAATTCTCTGCTCAAAAACATCTGATGGCCCAGCACTGCAAAAGATAATCAAACAAACAAAACATAAGGTCCAGGGCTGGAGATATAGCTCAGTTAGTAGAGTGCTTGCCTTGCATGCATAAGGCCCTGGGTTCAATCCCCAGCACCACCAAAAAAATAAAAAATAAAATAAAAAACATAAGATCCAAACTTCCCAGTCTAGAATCCAAGAATCTCCAGAGGTTAGCTCTAATCTCATGGCACACTGCAGCCCTCTCTATTCAGAACCCTAATGCCCTTAAATGCAGTCAAACAGGGCCACTTCTGGGCCCCAAACATACCATATGGTCACACCCCTTGCTGATTTTGCAGAATGAGGTTCCCACTTTGCTGGATGCCCACCACCCTCTTCATCTGACAAAGTCACCTTCAATTCTTGGCTAAATTCACTGTCTCTGAGTGTATACTGTAAAGGTCAAGGTCAAAAGCTAGGCAGAGCGAGAGGGAGACCACTCCTCACCAGGAAGATTTCACCATACTGTCGTCCACTGCTCAACTCCTACCCTTCTTCTAAATGCAGCTTAGACGACACTCTCCATGCCCTGGGCTTCCGTGGCTGCACCACTGCAGTGCTCCATTCGCACTCCCTCGGGAGAGCATCCACCCTGTGCAGGGCGCCTCATCCACATGGCTTCCACACCGAGTCCACTTGCTACACCACAACCCAATGCCAAGCCCTGCTGCCCAGCCACCCTGTAGCCAGAACATGGTCATGGGCCTCTGCTGGCCAATGAGACCTGCAGAGAAGTCTGCTGAGGCTTCAGGGAGAACTTCCCCTCGCTACAAAAGGAGGACAGAGAGAAGACTGAGGCTCTTTCTTTCCAAGCTTCAGACACTATTCACAGAAAACGGGATCTTCGTAACCACCACAGTGACCACATACACCATCCCCAGTGATGTCACTGAGTCAGAAAACCTGCCTCAGAACCACCTGCCTCTGTGTGTAAGAAACATAACCCCATTGTTTACACCAGTTTTTGCTCATATTTCGTTATCTGCAGCCGAAAACATCCTGGTGCACAAGTGACAACTTCTAATGCTCTCACTCCTCGTAAGAGAAGGACACTGAGCTCTCCAGAGGCGTGTGCCCACCCCTCTCTGCAGTACGGCTGCTTTTCCTGGTAATTATTCACTGATCACACTATCATACAATTTTCTAATTCACAAACGTCTCTCTCTACCATCCTCCTCCAGTCTCCCCCAGGAACTCTGGTGCAGTTTCAGAGACACCTGGGTTGAACTATGGCTCTGGCTTCTTAATAGCCACAAGACCTCAGGCAAGTCACATAACATCCCTCAGTCTTCATTAGTGCAATAAAAATGACTGATGCTGTTACCATTACTACTATTACCATTTGTAGTAATAGCACAATTGATGACAGGCTGGAGCCAAAACGGGACCGAAGAGTAATATGAGTGAGCAGGAAAAACCACCCAGGTCTGCAGTGGCCCAAACCAAGGCAGTCGCTTTCCAAAGAAACAGCCAGGCCATGGACCAGTTCCCAACAGTCTAAATCTGAGAGTCAAACCTGAGCTAGCAAAGTGTACCTTGAGGCTGGGAGGCCAGTCCTTCTTCTGAGTGCCACCACCAATGTAAACCTGGCTAACTGGCAGCACCTGGAAGCTCTAACGCAGTTTATCAACATTCCACCTCAAGGCCTAAGAACTCCTGCCTTTCTCAAACCTACTCCCAAGATGCAGCGAGGCCCCTTTTATTTCTTTGTCTTGTCAGAGACGGTGACAACAGGGTGAGAACAGCATGTCTTTCCACTAGCGTAAATACTTTATGAATGCATTTTTGTAAACATTCCTGTCAGAGGGAATTACTCTCCAGAGCAATTGCCTGCTCCATTGTAGCCGGTGGCCATTTGAGCCCCCAAATAATTCTATAATTGGATTTGCCAGGGAAAATGTAAAACAAAATGGATCTAATTCAGGCATTACCAAGAGTAAATGTGAAGGGCCCAGGCGTACATTTCTTTCCTGTGTTTGATATGACTAATAACTCAGATTAATCAATTTCCCTGGGGGTGAGAGGGGGAGGAAGCAGAGTGGGGGTGGAATGGATGGGGGGGGGGTAGAATGCATGGGAGGGAGGAAGGGGAGAAGTAATGAGACCGCTATTCACCTTGTGAACTGCAGCATATGCAGCACTTCTGAAAAGATGTCCTTCTAAACCAACGGCTGCAGTGGGTTGGAGAAGAAGGAGGAGACTAGGGGTCGAGGACTGAGTGCCGCCATCAAGCACTATCTTTCTAGAAGCCAATAATCTCACCTCTAAAACTCTAGAGTTTTACATGTTAAACTGGTCATGTTATAAAATAAATAAAATAGCAAAATAAGACTCATACCGATGATGAAAGCAGCCACTCAGTGAGTGAGACACGAGCACAGCCTATTCACAGCACCGCCTCATCATCTCATCTTGCAATGACCCAGTTTTGTGAAATAACTAAGACTGGGAGAGGTAGAGGGGGGTGAGCTGCCCAAAGCCACCAAAGCAATAAAGAGAGGAGACAGGATCTATACCCAGGCCAGTCCCACACCCAAACAAAGCCAGGCCTTTCCCAGCACACCAGCTATTGAGGGTACATTCCTCATAGAATGAGGGCTCTCTCTGCAACAATAAGAACAACAGTGTAAGATATACTGAGAAATGGATGTAGTGGATGCAGAGTATGTGAACTTTTGGATGAGAGGGAGGATAAGAATATAAATTTGTATTTGCATTTTTAAAATCACTAGAAAGACACAGAAGAAAAACGAAAGTGTGGGGAAGGGCAGAGAGGACAGCGTTAACAGGTAGAATGAAGGTTCTAGTTTTGACCCATGTGAAAGTCTTACCTATGGGGAAAGTATGTTTAGTGCTCATGGAAGATCATTTCTTTCAGAGCTAACCATGCTTATGCAGGAATACTGGTGACCATTTTGATTGGCATGTGAGATTTACCAGACTACTAAAATGCTGATATTTTTATAATCCATTATTGACAATAAGTCAAAATATGGCTTTGTTCTACCCTATCTATATCTCTACAGCTTCCAATGTCCAGTGAGGAGCCAACCACAATTCAGGATGGCAGAGGCGGCAGGATTTGGCAGCGATGGAGAAATCAGCATTTATCAAGCACCTGCCTTGTCCACAGACTGCTCAGTTGGGCATATGTATCACAATGAAGCACTCAAGAGTTTGGACTGCCCTATGGGAAGGTCCTTCCTTACCTTGATCACACTCAGACCCTTGCCGTTCCAACTGTTTCCGTAGCTTCTCATTTGTTTTAATAGATTCTTCTAAACGTTTTCTCAAAGTTCGAATTTCCTGTATGTGTTCCATTAGTAAGTCTAGAGGAAGGAAGGGCATTTTTAATTTAAAGTCTCAAGCTCCCAACAAATTGAATAATTTATAGACTATGCAGGGATCTTGAAATTCCAAACAGTACCGGATGTGTTGGAATTGGCAAATGGCAGTCCTGGCCTAGGCTTGCGGAGCCTGGGCTGTTGTCCGTGGCCCACAGACACAGCTCTGTGATGGCTCTGTGGCCCTCCAGTAGGATGCTGTTTCACATCACATGGAAAAATTATATTCCATACAACTTTAATGCCAACTGTAATGTAGCCTTTTACTCTTCTCAATATCAAATATTAATTTAAAATCTTCCTCATGGTGAGACCAATAGATCACTTTCAAGTCTGCTTAGATTGCCTGAGTTGATTAAACCACCTTCATAATGCATCCAGATATTTTTGAAACTAATTTTTTAAAGGAATGTGTTTATTTAGTTATTACTTATTAGTTTAAGACTGAAAAATAAAGCAAAATAACGACAGTGAGAATGGCTATGAGAAGGTTAATCTCAAGAATATACCCTT
>PVHX01011650.1:27630-63190 GCA_004024805.1 Geosciurus inauris
AGCCTGTAATCCCAGCACTTAGGGAGGCTGAGACAGGAGAATCATGAGTTCAAAGCCAGCCTCAGCAACGGCGAGGCACTAAGCAAGCAACTCAGTGAGACCCTGTCTCTACATAAAACACAAAAAATAGGGCTGGGGATGTGGCTCAGTGGTCGAGTACCCCTGAGTTCAATCCCTGGTACCAAAAAAAAAAAAAAAAAAAGAATATACCCTTTAGCGCAAGTACAAATGCATATGACCTTTGGGGCTATTTACATCATTAGCGTCACAAAAGCTCTTTTCCAATGTCTTTTACCAAATAATTCTACTTCTAGGGCTCAATTTCAAGAAATTGCCAGAGATGCTGACAAGCACTTGCCAGAGTACATGAAAATTCCATCTTCACAGTATGCAACAATAAAAACTGAAACAACTAAAATTGTTGAATAAACTGTAGTATATTCATTATGATGCAGTATTATATAGCTATTAAAATCGTTATGAAAACTACGTAATACTGTATTAAGAAAAGGTTATCATTATCATACTGTCACGTTAAAATTTAAAAAACACAAAATTGGTTATTCAACATGATCACAGCTCCGTATAAAATCTTACCTAAACAGAAAAGGCAAAAATACAAAAGAAGGTGATATACTAAATATTGATAGCAGTTACAGTAGGGTGAGAGATTTTCGATTTTTCAAAAATTCTACATTACATTTTAATATAATACTTAATAATAGATAAAAATTTAAGTTTCCAGAATTCCTAAAATGTGAAACATTTCACTTTAACAAAGAAAGAAGGAAGCCCAGTTTCAATCTAGAGATAGGTTTCTAGAGTCAGTATTTAAAACGTAATCACATTAAGTATCCAAAGGCAAAACTAATATCTTTAATTCATCAATTAGGGTACACTCAGTATGTCTTAGTAATGTTTGTTTTAAAACATTATACTAATGTTATGACCCAGTTTTAATTCCTCCAAAATGGCTTTCATTTAAAAGTAGCACAATGTTACAGATCTTTTCCTAATTAAATAGTAATTTTGCCATGAATTTGAATGTTTATGAGATGACTTAATTCCTTCAGCTATCTCCTATTAATGCCAGAAGTGTGGCAAGTAATTTGGTAGATGTCTGCAGCTCCTGTGGCAGCCCAGCTCTGAAGGATTCTATGTGTACTGCACTCTGGCACACCCTGGCACTGTACCTCCTGTCCCTACCTGGCTGCCGGGCAGACCTTCTTCCAGGGCCAGTCAGGCGGGAGCTGGCCAGGACCTTAGTTTTGACTGCAACCTTCTCTGCTGGTTTCCCCACGTCACACTGCTGGCTCTGGGCTGGTAAATGCTCGGCAGCCACGGACACAAGTCAGCTTCCACTGAGCTTGGCCAGGAGCCGGAAACAACACTTGGGCTTAAGGAACACTCCCAGTTGAATTGGACACCACTTATTAATTATGCAGCCAAGGTAGAAAGAAGCACTACATAGCCTTTACGAAATGGAAGAAAAGTATCTCTTACAATAAATCCTTCTGACAAATGCTACCTCTTAAAAACCATAAATCCTGTAAGAAATAACTGCCAAAAACAGATAAATAAATAAATACAGATATCATTTTGCCTGGTAGTTCCAATTTAGAGAATCAATGTTTAAAAAAAAATGCCCCCAAATAAGGGGAAAGCTTCATGTTCAAAGATACTCCCTGCGGCACTCCTCACAGTTGTGAAATTCTGGAAATGGCTGAAACATTCAGCAACAGGGGAACATAAGGAAAACTGCAATTCAGTCATTCAATGGACTATTCTAAAGCCATGAAAAATGACATTATATAACAGCATGTCAGGAAGCATAGGTGCAACGTTAAGTGAGAAAAGAAAATATAAGTAAATTATCTCTCTACACAGATTATAAGCATGACAAAATGAAACACAGATGCAGAGAATAAAAGGCTGAAGAGAAGCAAACTGAGAAAGACAACAATGGCAAAGGAGAACTGTCCCCATTTAGGGCACTGACTGGTGACCCACCAAGAGGGCGCCAGAGAGCCCAGGCTACAAGTCCCCAGAGGAAGAGAATTGGAAGGAAGGCCTAAACAGGTCCACATTGCCAGGTAGGGGAGACGGGGTGAGGGAGAGAAAGGGGGGCAGACAAGGGGAGGAAGGCACTTTCCAGCCCTGCTGCAGGAGGAGGGCTTTAAAGAAGCGGGATCTCCCACAGACCACTCCACATTATTTGGGTTGCATGGCAACCACCTCTTTCCTTCTGCTTCTTTCCCCCTCCACCGAGTCTACACAAAGACCTCCTGAGAGTGGTCCCAGGATTCTTGGAAAGCAACTAAGTCCCACACTGGGTTGATACAGCACAGAAGAAGGTACACTAGGGACAGGGAAACAATCTGTGGTCTGACCTAAGAACTAGGGAAAGGCAGAACCTAGAGCCAGAAATGACCAGGAGGAATCAACTACTAAGAAACTCACACAAAAAAAATGCAGAGGGATATTGGCAGAAATCCTAGGAAATGAGGTCCAGGTAACTGGCTGCTGGAGGACTCCAGCTGGTTTTTGAGACACACAGAGAATGTACAGTTCCTGTTCCACATATATCTATACCATGTTCCTCTGGGCCTGAGAGTCCTAGAGGAGCCTCAGAGGCCACTACTAAGCAAAGGGCCCACTGGGTTTCCTTGACGTATTAGATGGAGCCACCCTGTAAGCTTGCATCTGAAAAAGAGTTCTGTTGTTTAAAAATGGCTTCAATTTTTTTTTTAAACAATGACCTATGTGACCAAGTATCAGTAAAGCTTTTAGCAAGAAGGTGCCAGTGTCTGGCTTGTGCTGTAGAACCCATGTGATACTTGACCAACCCCCGGGGAAGAAGAGAGAAAACTAGAATCTATACCATCAAAGGGCTAGAAACCACAGCCTGTGGCCAAAGCTAGCCCATCTCCATTCTGTCAAAACAGTTTCACAGAAACAGCTGTGCCACTCACATCAGTGGCTGCCCGTGTGTGTGACAGCAAAGCTGAGCAACTGGCACAGGGCCCTTGACCCTGCAAAGCCTAAAATGTTTTCTGTCTGCCCCTTTGCAGGAAGCTTGATGGCCTCCAGTCTATCTGGGCTGGCCTATATAATCCTTTGACTCTCTGAAGCAAACGGAATCACAAACACAAAGCCCTACTTCTTACCCAACGAGAAGGACTGCAAGTACAGAAAAAGCACACGGGAGATGATGGGCAGGTTCTTGGGGAGGCTGACTGAACTCGGCCCAAGGTCAGAAACAGAACAGAGTGTTAGGGGCCGAATGTCTGTGTCTCCAAGGTCACTTGCTGAAGCCCTCAGCTCTTCAATGATGGCATTAGGAGGTGTGGCTTTTGGGAGGTGAGGGCATCAAGAGGATGGAACCCTTGTGAATGGGATTAGTGCCCCATAACAGAGACCCCAGACAGCTCTCTTGCCTTCTTTGCTCCATATGAGGACACTGTGAGAAGACAGCTGTCTGCAACTTGAAAGAAGACCCTCACCAGAACCCAACCATGCTGGCTGGCACCTTGATCTCGGACTTCCAGCCTCTACAACTTTAAGAAATAAATTTATGCTGTTTGTAAGCCACTTAGTCTATGGTATTCTGCTGCAGCAGACTGAATACGCTAAGATAAACAGCCTGTTCCAACAGGCAAAGGGTCACACTAAAGAGCAACAAGTGGACTCATAATCACGAACTTAGTACCAGAGAAAACTATTAGAACAAGGGTGGAGTTTTCTTGGGCATCCACACAACACAAAGCAGAAGAGTCTTCAGAGTGAGCCTGCCTGCGGAGGAGTGACAGAAACCATGGGGCACTAACGGAACTCGCACTGCTGCAGCTCCAGGGCTCTCCAGTGGCACCGTTGTAGGAACAAGGAAATGGGAAGTCACATGGCAGGTCTTCACTCAAAACCATACGCCCTTTCCCCAGTCACCCAACTTTCACCAGCATGGTTCTCTCCAGTGATAAATGACACTCCATGACCCTCAGGCCCTGGTGGGACCTCCTTTCACCTGAGAAACAGTCAAATGTCACCACACTCCACTCACTAGGGCAAGTAAGCGGGTCAGTGTTTCAACACGGCCAAGTTTACAGTGCTTAATAAAGCCAGCTTACCTTGAGAAAAATGGTCTGCCACGACTGAAGTCTGCCTGGACTCGCTGTCTTGCTTCTGGTCTCGGGAGAAGGAAGACTTCTCAGATATTTCATCATCAGAGACCATAGGAGAGGAGAAAGGCTCGGGAGATTCAGGTAGAACATGCTGGTAGTCTACGTTCTCTTCCTTAGTCCTTAACAGTTGGGATTGAAAGACAAATCATTCCCCACACTGAGATCCCAAGCCAGGGCTGTGACATTAAGAACTCTCAATGTTACTTTCCCTTCGTGACCGCCCCACATGTGTGACTTCCACCAGCCCTTTCGTTTCTTACTACATTAAGCAGTGACATTCTTAAAACAAAAAGGAAGTCTTGTTTAACTTGTGCTTAACTTTGAAGCCAAGGAAGAAGGGGAAGTGAGGGGACTGTGCTGTCCCACAGTCTGTCTTCCAGCAGAGCGACTCCAAGAGAGGAAAGGGGTCCACAGCAGCTGCCTACCAAGTGCCCATTCTGACGAGGCCCCCTGGGTCTGACCTGGGCCTCCCAAGCCCCCCTTGAGGAAGGGAGTGCTGTCTTCCACAGAGCTGGAAAAGCCGTGGCTCAGCGTTAACCAACCACTGTGTCTGCTTGTAAGGGGCACCTCCCAGATCTGTACCAGGCCTACCTGGCTGGCTGCAAGGCCCCAAGACAATGTGGAATTCTGGCTCAAAGCCATGAAATGGTCTTAAGGATTAAAAAATCTCAAAACCCTCAAGGTCCCCAAGCTGGCCCCAATGCCATGGTTCTGGCAATCATGTGGTTATTAACCTGTACTTCCTGAGGACCACTTAAGCCACAAGGAAAAACAACGTGAACACTGTGAAAAGCTCCTGTGAATCTCCATTATAGATAAGCTCCTTGATTTAAGCTCCTTTCTCTCCCACTTTCCCATTACTTCTTGTCAGTGGCCACAGTCTCATTATTCATGAGCTCAGACAAGAGCAGAGGACTCCGAAGCTGCAACGCATTCATTAGCAGGTAAACACCAGATGCAGCTCTGCCTAGACAGCCTGATGGATGCACAGACTCGCTGCGGGCCTGCAGGCGTGCGGAGTGGGCCAAGGGCAGCAGTTTAATTAGCTTAGGAGTGACCCAAGTGAGGGCTGAGCCTGCTGCTGACAAAGAGAGGACAGAAGGAAAAGAAGGAGTCTGCCTGCTATGGAGAGAGGCGAGCACTGGCTGAGGAGGGCTCAAAGACTCCCCAGACTCATCAGCCTCCCAAAATGACCAATCTGGCCAGGCTAGCCACAGTCTGCCCTGCCCATCGACTCCCTGCCTTCTACAGAAGAGTGCTGGGACTCTTGCCACAGCCTCTGAAGACCAACAGGCCCAGCCTACCTCTCTGGCTTTGACCCAGGATCCCTGCTCAAAGGGGCCATGCAACCCTCCTCTCAGGGAGGAACATTCTCCCCACAGCTCTGAGCCTTTTGCTTTCATCCTGCAAAGCTCAGCTAAGACCAGAGGCCCTGCACACCCTCCCCATGGCATGCCAGTGGTATGTGGTCTGCCATCCTAAGGATGAAAGTAGTGGGGTGGCCAGGGCGGGGTCTCTGGCGCTACTGCAGGTGGAGAAGGAGTATTTCTTGTAAATTCATAGAAGACCTGATTAAAACGTCTTCCAGTGAGTTGTGAACCTTATAACTTGCTTGCTATAAGGATGCTGGTGGCCTTCGTGATGACAATAAAATCTAAAATTCAGAATTCCAGACTGGTCTCTATTTCTTTATTTTACCCCCAGGAGTCCAAAGGGCCACATCCTTTAAAGAGAATGAAGGTCTCCGACAGTGTCAATATCATTCAGAGCCTTTACAAGTTACAGGAGGATGAGACCGTGGCATCTGCAAATGGCCACAGAGGCAAGCTAAGAAGGACTGCAATTCACATAAAGTCACTGCCTCAGAAGACAATGTAGATAACAGCAAGAGCACAAGCGTCTGACTGTGAAGACCCAAGTTCAAATCCTAGCTCTGCCTCTCAATGGCAAACATGCAACCCTGACCACAGCTTCCACGCTCTACAATAGGAATAACAATGCTCACTCTGTAGGGTCAACAGGAAATAAGTGTGAAACACCTAGGGCGGCAGCTGACACACACCAATCCCCAGTCATGCTAGCCAGCTGCTTCCCTGTTCTGAGGATTCTGGGAGTGGAAAGGTAAGGCAGAAAGGATTCTGACAGCACGTGCTGAGTGCTGTTATGTAATTATGTGCCAAGTATGACAGCAAGATAACTGGCCCGGGATGTGGTGGAGAAGGGTGCTGGGGAAGGCCAGTTCAGCTCCATTCCAGCCACTTTCAAACTACACAAGAAGGGCGGCAGGGTGCGCAGCTCATGCACAGTCATGGTCAGGGGACAAAGGAAGAGCAAGACAAGACAGGAGTGTGAGGTGCATGGCAGGAAGGGAACATGTGGAGGGGAGCGGAGGAGGACTATTTAGCCCAAGGAGGGCTCAGATGCCAGGCTAGGGAGTCTAAAATGTTTATCCTACAAGGCCCAGGAGCCAATAGAAGCAATATGTCATCTGATTCAAAACCCTGACAGAAATACCAGAGTGACCTGGAATGAATGAATGGAGGCTTGGGGACCTACCACATGGCCTCTTCGCTTTGCATGCCTACAGCCAGTGCTATAGGGAACACCTATGCCTTAGTTAGAAGAAGGAGAAAACTTACAGAATTGGAGGGAGCTGGAATATTTTTTTTAAATGGAGGCAAACCCAAACCAGGAAGTCCCAGAAAGCCTTAACAAACACTACACTTACCTCTCCACCGGCTCCTTCTGGGGACTCAGCTCCACTCCAGCTGATTTTCCTGGAAACAGAAACAGCATCAAGAAAGAAGGAAAGGGCCGGGCGCAGTGGCTCAAGCCTGTAATCCCAGCACTGTGGGAGGCTGAGACAGGAGAATCGCGAGTTCAAAGACAGCCTCAGCAACGGCGAGGTGCTAAGCAACTAAGTGAGACCCTGTCTCTACATAAAACACAAAATAGGGCTGGGGATGTGGCTCAGTGGTCGAGTGCCCCTGAGTTCAATCCCCAGTACCAAAAAAAGAAAGAAAGAAAGAAAGAAGGAAAGGGCTGGGATCATAGCTAGCCTAGCATGTGTGAGGCACTGGATTTGATTCTTGGCACCACATATAAATAAAATAAAATAAAGGTCCATTGAGAACTAAAAAAAAAAAAAAAAAAAAAAACTTTTTTAAAAAGAAAGAAGGAACAAAAGCATTTTTAAAAAAGTGATCCCTAATAATTTCTTGCTCACACATGTACAGGGGGGCACCGTCCCACTGGTTTAAACACTCTTTAAAACAAGCCCAGCTGCTGGAAGTGGGGTCAGCAAGAGCACAGTTCAGAAGAGGGACTTGCTTTGTCACTGGTCTGCCTCTAGTTCCAGGTGACAGCACTGAAGCCAAAAAGCAATCGCTGAGCATCACTGATGGGATTCTTTTTCCTTCGCTAGAATTCTGATACTAACAGAACATATGCTCGTTATAGGAAATGAGTAACAGAATCAGGAAAGCTCCTTCTCTCCTGGTACCCCTGCAGATCTGCCACTGTGCTGCCTTTGGTTCTTTCTTCCGTGCATTTGGGCAGGGACGATGCTGTAATGATTTAAGTATTTCCACTTTGTACTTTATTATAAGCATTTTCCCTACTAAATTTGCTTTAGAAACCTCAATTCTAATGGCCACACTAATATTCCATTGCAGGCACACATGTCACAGTTGGCAGTTTTTGTCAGTTCTCCATTCAATATTTAGGTCATCTCCAAATTTTCATTTAAATAAATAAATGAAGTAAACATCTTTGTGCATGCAACTTTATCTGCATTTAAATTATTTCCTTAGGAAAGACTCTCAGAACTAAGATTACTGGGGAAAGGAGTACTCAAGTGCAGCTGAAAAAACCACTGTCTACCGCAGGGGAGATGACTAAAAGGGATGACAAAAGAAAACAAAATAAAGCTCAGAATGTTGTTGGGCAAAAGATGTGCTGCTCTATTCCTGCATGTCATCATTTGCTATTTGAAAGGAAGCATGAGCACAGATTTCAAAGAGGCTAACAACTTTATTTTTAAAAATACTTCAGAACTCTGGAAATTGCAGACCGGGATGAGCTCTTTGAAGAAACTGACGCATGGCTAAAGAAAAAAACAAACCCTTCCACAGCAGCACTTGAAAAATGAGACTATAATTAAACTGTACCCACACATACAATTTTCAAAACTACTCCTAAAAGGAAAAGTTCTCAAACGCTACAGTGTAGGGAAAAGCTCCCCGGCGCTTGCCAGTTCACTTCGAGTCTCACGGTTCCCACCTACAACTCACAGGAGCCCCCATGACCGACCAGACTCACCCTCCACCCTAGCAGGCTGGCCGCTTAGGCACCAAGAACCAGTGCCACACAAGGGCCTGAAAGCCATCTTCCACTGCAGTGCACGGTGGGGTGTAGCACCAGGAAGGAGTCAGATGGGCCTGAGTGACCAGGCGCCAGGCCTGGGTATGACTCTGGGCCTCCTGACAGTCCACAAGCACAGCACTAGCATCTCCATTCTACAGCCAAGACCAAGTCCAGGAGGGCTGATGTGCTGGCTCTCTCAATGCACCCCATGCTCACTCTCACATTCCGGAGTTCTCCAGTTCATAAGCAAGGGAGGTGGGGACAGCCTCATAGCTAGTGCCATCACAAAGTGCCCAAAGCAGTGTAAAGATATTCTGATTTCTTGCTAGGCAGGAGAGGCTGGGAGACTTCCAGCACAGTGGACACCCTTGAGGCCTCCGTCTGCCTGTCCTCTAGCTCCTTCCCAAGGGGGAAAGCCACAGCTGATCTGGTCAGACTTCAAGACCTTGACTCTAAGTCCCAGATCACAAAACAGTGCCTCATGGGCAGGGACAACTACACCCTACGGAACCTCTCGATCAGCATTTTTCATCCCATGCCCGCACAAGAGCTGCTTCCAACATTCAGCTGATGATAGACTTCGACCCGATCAACCCTGAGGATGGGCCATCTGTCCCAGCCCAGCCTTCCCAAGAGCTTAAGACTTACAAGGCATGACCAGGCAAAAGCAAAGTGAGACCCTGCTCCACAGGCATCAGCGTTCTTCAGCACACGCATCCCTGAGGAACCCCTCAGGTGGGTACCCTTGGTTTGAGGCAGGCTTTAAGCATCCTGAGTCTCCTGACCATAAGCCCATCAAAGACCTCTCCTCCTAACAAAACCTGTGGTCACAGAAGGAAGTGACCCTAATGCCACCAGCAGCATGAGTTCTCTCTTTTTCAAATAAAGACTCTGGAGAACTTAGAAGAACTCAACAACAATAGTATCCATGCTCCTCTATCACTACAGGGTTCTTTTAAACCTCAATGACAAATGGTTATTGTGGGATTCATAAGGAGATCATAACAACTGATGTATTGAATTTCTTGGTGGAAACTGCCTTCACACAGGTGACAGGGAACCATCTGTTAGGCTATTCCAAATGCTTAGGATGCATGTCATGAAAATGCTGGTGCCATCTCTCAGGCAAATCCTGTTGCTACATCTAAAAGCTGTGTAGTCTGTGGCAGTGGGGGGACTTCATCTTTAAAAATAAAAAACATCAAGTTGTCCCCTTCATTTCCAAACAAGCAAGGGGACCGTTATGCAGGACAGACTGATGGGTTACCCCCTCCAGCCTCCTCTGCATGCTAACCCATCCTGTACACGGCTGCCACTTCAGAAGCCCGCATCGGCCGTGGAGGGTGCAGTTCCAACACCACAGGCTGGCATCTCCAACGGGACCCAAACATTCCTTCCTTTCCATTTCACTAGTAACTAGACACAGGTGCCCAGCCAGACCCAGGACACAGACATGACAAAGAGCCATCCTGCCCTTGAGGATTTCACATCTGAGGGAGGACAATGGACCCAGAAGACAACTACATGACAATGTTGTGATAAAGGGCGGCATGTGACCATGAAGGACAGACAGGGGGCAAGCACAATCCAACATGGCTGCTGGGGAAAATGTAAGGGAGGGAGAGTGGAGCTATATCTTTGAGGCAGAAGAACTACTTTATCAAGGTAAAAAAAGCTAAGGGGCTCTGGGGAGGGCAGACTGCAGAGGTAATTAAAAGTCAAAACCCTCCATTTGATCTGATGGCCTGGGTCATTGCGGTCATCTCCTGAGTACCCACTGTTTGCCAAGCAGGACAACAAACACGCTGACCTCATTTAATCCTTACAAGCAACTCTGTCAAGACAGGTGCTACTATCCCCACGGAGGGAATCTGACCCTTCAGGGGTAAGTGACATGTAAGGCTGGGGTTCGAACTCAAACCTCTGAGGCCAAAGGTCCTATTCTTCCCAACCTTGTGAGGGCCTCCATCCCAGGGCCAGACACGAATGTCATGTGTGAGCTGCAAACAATTCAGAAGTGAAGAAAGGGGGCAGATTTTGCTTCCTTGGGATGAACAAAGAAAGCTTCTTGGAGGATGGGTATCATTTCCTTAAGTGGAGAAATGGGGGCAGCTGTGAGGGAAAGGGCTTGGTGTGAGCGGTCACAGTAGTGGGGAGATGCAAGGCCAGGCCCACAGAGCATGCAACTCGATGGGACCATGACAGGGGCACTGTATGGTGGTACAAGGACGGGCTGTGGAAGTAAACTGCCTAGGCTCAAATTCAAATTCTCCGAATTCCTATGTGACCCTGAACAAGTGCGTTAACCTCATATTAAATGAGGATAATATATAATGCTTCCTCCTAAGCTAGCATATAGCAAACACTCAACAAAGATCAGCATTCCTCATTTCCTCAGTGTTTTCTTCCTCTTCACTATCATCAGCAACAGCAGCAGAGGGGAGAAGGCTGGAAAAGGCAGAGTACGCAGGGCCTCGAGAAGAATTGAGTGCTGGGGTTCATCTCTTCAAGCCAAGGAGTGCCAGGGCAAAGGATCCCAGCAGCTGTCTCCTGCTCACCTGGCCAGACCCTGCCACCATGGTGAGCTCACTAAGGGACCACCTCACAGTCTCCTTTGTACCTTTGTCAAAAACACGAAGACAGAACATTGCCTGCCATCTATGCAGCTGGTCTGGGGAGGTGCCATGAACAACGATTTGTCGGGAAACCCGGTTGCAACAACAGTTGCAAATCTATTTTGTGTCCCAGCCCCCTTGGAGCATCTGAAAGTTACAGACCCTCACCCCAGAAAAGGTACATATCCACAAAATCTTGCAGAGTTCCAGACTCCTAGGGGAATCCTAGTTTAATGGAGCTAAAGAGGAATTCTAGCTCCGTCTCTTAAAATCATTAAGAAACCATGCCATCATCCTACCAACTAAACGTTATGAAAGAAATGCCAAGGACATGCACAAAGATTCCAATTCAGTGTTCTTTATAAAAGCCCCCAAACTGGACATAACCTACATGCCCATCTAATGGGGAAGAATTAAATAAATGATACTTTTACAAGAATGCTCATGTGGCCACTAAACCTCAAAGTGTACATTAATATTTACTATTACTAAACAAAGTGAGAAGTTGCAAATAGTTGCATTTCCATAAAAAATACACATATGTGTTAAAAAGATCTAGGCATACAAGTTCCGGGGTGTTCATGCATCACTGGGTAAATGATGCAATTACAAGTGTGTGCTTACCTGTTATTCCACAGTCAACATGTAATGTTCTCTATTGATTTTTAAAAGTTGATATTCAAATTTTGGAGAACCCATGCAACTACCTCAATATAAAACTACTTCATGATTCAGGAAACAAAACCCTATGTGGCATCTAAGAATGACCTGCCTCCATGTTACATCACACTTCACCTAAAGGGGCTGTCGCGAGGTTTCTGGAAGTTCTAGGTCTTTTGCAGAAGAAAACAAAGTGGTATGCTCATGTTGTCTCCTAAGCCTGCTGTGCTCCTGCCTCCAGAACCCACAGCAAACAAGAAGCAGGATTTCCTTGGGCTGGTCAAAGTCAGTAACTGAAGAACAAACCGAGGGGCAGGGGCGGCTAGCTGGTACCAGAGGTGTGCTCCCTCCTGGCCTCACACTGCCAGGACCAGGGCGAGGGCTCCAGGAAGGAAAGAGACAGGGACACACCTTGGGCCTGGGAGACACAGTTTTATCAGTGGCCCAGTTATTTCCCCACTAAGAAAATGAAACCAGCTTATCTGAAAGCAGCCAGAAGAAGGTGCATTTTTATAAAACTGGGAAAAGCCATGGAAGGGCTCTTATACCCTGTGCTCAAAGGTACTAGGGAACTAGTACTAGAAAAATCAGTCTATGGCAGCTCTTCAGGAAAAGCACTGGCTGCACCCAGATGGCAAACCATCCCTTGTTATGTCCTGAAATGAAACTGAACAAATGTGGACTCTCTTGGACCACATGATTTCTACGTAAGAAGACAGAAGAACAGAGTCGACTCCTGGTTCCCCCGAGGCAGCTGTGCCTCTGGGCACCATGCTCCCCTTCGTTATGGCTAAGTTCCTTGGTAAACCAGGCTGGTACCATGAGTGCAATGCCAGAAGCTCTCAGCCCAGCAGAGCCGCCTACCAAGCTGCCCGCAGCTTTGCGTCCATGATTTAATTCAACACTTAAAACAACACTGTGAATTGAGTATTAGGGTGCCAGGTTCACAGGTGAAGAAATTCATTTTCTCAGGAAGTGCCGAAGGTCCACAGCCCACAGGTGGAGAGCCAGAGCTCTCAGCTGCCCAAGGGACTGCGTTCTTCACTGCGACACCTACATGCTAGACTGCAAGGGTGTTCCTGAAGCTCAGTTCAGCATACTGAAACTGGATTCACTCCTCACCTCCAAGGTCACTGTGAAGTTTCAATCAAATAACATGTTTGATACCAAGAGGAATACACACAGTTGTCCAGAAAGCTGACTTGAAATGCCAGCTCTGCCGTTCACTCCATAAATGTGCACAATGAGGGGCTTCCTCTCGCTGCACCACACCCTGCTTGGCTGTGAACCTGGGACTCACTTGCTCACTCCTGTCTCAGCAAAAATGCACTGCGTGCCCTCTACACCCAGAAGTTGCTTACGTCCTAGTGCTACAGCAGCGACACGTGGGACAAGGTCCATGCACCTGGGGGTGCCCAGAGCCCAGTGGTAGGCAGACTCTCAGGTCAATGGCAGATATGTGAGGGGGTGGCCAGCAGGGGAGAGGGGAGTAGAGATGCCAGCAGCAGGGCAGGGTACTGGCTGTTTTGCACAGTTGTCAAAGAGGCCCTCACTGCAAAGGAAACCACAGAGAAAAGATACAGAGCACTGAGGGAAACCAGGGAGAAGGGAGATGGCAGAGGCCTTGAGAAGCGCCACTGGGGCAGATGGGGCAACTGCAAGGCCAGAGCAGGTGGGAAGGGCGAGCTGGCTGGGCGCCCGGCCTGGTGGAAGCATCTGCACTTTCCTGCTGACTGAAAGAAGCCTCTCTCTTCTGAGCAGAGAAGGGACATGATCTGCCTGACATATTTTAAAGGTCACTCTGGCCACTGTGTGGAAAATACACTGTGCTGGGCCAGGGTGGAGGCACAGAGGTGGGGTAGGGGCAGCGACCCGCTGGGACGCCAGCGCAAACTGCAGCAAGGTGACGAAGATTGGCCAAACACAGTGCAGTGGGAGGTCAGAGGAGCATGAGCTCTAAGTGGGTCCTCCTAGAGGCCAAGTGAGCAAGCCCTTCCCCACGGAGGGAGCTATCGACCTTGCCAACAACGCTGTAGTCGGAGAGAAGACACTGATTGCTGTACTTGGCAAAACAGAAGTTGTCATGACTTGGGCAACCCCTTTCTGTGGAGAGTCTAGAGTGGGTGGAAGCCCAAGCCCAACGGGGTTAAGAAAGAGAGAGGGGCGAGAGAGTAATACTAATAGTTATAAGAGAGAGGGCCAAAGATAAGGACTTCAGGGGCTTCAGCTCAGTGGTACAGCACATGCTGAGCATGCCTGAGGCCCTGGGTTCCATCCCCAGGGCCACCTAAAAAAAAAGAGAGAGAGACTTCATAAAGGCATGTGGAAGGATAAAAGTTTTGACTTTGTAACCATGTTAACATTTTTCATATGTGAACAATAAAATTAACAAGGAGACAGGGTAAAAACAAAAACCCTAAAATTAAATACAAGTAGAAGCAAATGAATCTAACTGTATTTCAAATGAATAACATAAGGACATTGTGGAAAAAATGAAACCAAGTAACTTTTAAATTCAATACCTGATTATACACCCTTAGCCTAAAAACAAAAAGAACTACAAACAAATAAATTCTTCTAGCAGACTTTTGTTGTATGGTTGAAGCAATTCTGGAACCATCTGCATATGTCATAGAAATGAGCAAATCAGCAGGAAGACTGAGGCTGCTGGAGCAGGGTTCTTACTGCTGGGGAAGGGAAATGCAAATGAGGAGGTGGGAAAGACAGAACCTCGTGGGTTGGCACGGGCTTGGGTAGCATCGAGAAACAATGACTTTTTTAAAATAAATTTTATATTTACATACACACATACCAGTCCTGCCTCCTTGAGAACCTAGAAACACACTCTAGTGGCCATGAAAACACCCAGGGCTGAGTCTTGTTTTGAAATAGCACTCCCCTCTGAAAGGAATCACACCTATCTGGAGAAATGACTGACTCAGGGAAAGACACAGTGTAAGAAAAGACTAATCATCTTTGCTGAGGCCGAAAGGAAGAAAGTGATCCTGAAAAGGAGACGTGTCCATGCAACTTACCCATCTGGGACAATTTGAGCATCAATGTGAATAAGAATGAGAACTAGTCCACTGAATAAAATAATCTACAAGCCTATATTAATAATTAACAAACAACAATACGGAAATAAAAGGAGACTAATGTAGAATGCATCCTTCTTCTAGCTGTCACCTGATAATAAAGGAAGAAGAATGCTGATGTTAGAGAAAAACAAAACCACATTGCCTCCATCATAGTGACATTTGATTGGAGCAAGAATCGATGGATGGTATAAACTCCTGAGTAAAAGTTCGAAGATAAATGAACTACTTAAAGGGTTACAAAATATCCCCATCAGTTAGCCCTTACACAGGGAAATATAATTTACAGTGAAGAAACCAGACAGATACTACCTTGGCCCATCAAAGATGTCAACAAAAATGAATGGGACAAATGAATCCTGTGCCTCCTTCATGTGATATCATGAGAACAAAATGTAATCTATGTAGCATTCTTGCCAAAGCTGCATAACTAATCTAATCCACCCATGAATCAAATCATGCAATAACAGCAGGTAATCCCAAAGTGAGGGACCAATCTAAACCTATCAAGCAAGTCACAAAAGATAAAGGGTGAGGAACAACTCCAGATTAAAAGAGACCACAGAGGTAAGTCAACTAATGGTAACATGGGAGTGGGGGGTGGGGTTCAGAGGTACAGTGCTTGCCTACCACGTGCAAGGCCCTAGGTTTGATCCCGGGAGGGAGGGAGGGAGGGAGGGAGGAAGGGAGGAAGGAAGGAAGGAGGAAAAGAGAAGGATAAGGAGGAGGAGGAGGAGGAGAAAGAGGAGAAGGAGGAAAAGGAGAAGGAGGAGGAGAAACAACAACAACATGGGGACTAGAACCTGAATCTGGATCAGGAATAAAAATTTTCTGCAGGTAAATGGATAGAGTTGGAGAATATCATGCTAAGTGAAATAAGCCAATCTCAGAAAACCAAATGCCGAATGTATTCGTTGATAAGTGGATGCTGATCCATAATGTGGGGAAGGTCATGGGAACAATGGTGGAACTCTGTTCACAGGGGTCTAAGGGGGGAGGGGGCATGGGGACAGTAAAGGTGGTGGGATATGATGGTCATCATAGCCCTAACTTTATGTATGACTGCATATATGATGTGATTCTATACAACTTACAACTAGAGAATTGATATGTTATCCTCTATCTGTGTACAATGAATCAAATTGCACTCTGTTATCATGTAAGCCTAAATAGAACAAATAAATAAATTAAATATGAAAAAATAAAAAATATAGAAGAAACAAACTAAAATAAGTGTTATTTTTTCTTGTATTAAAAAAAAGGAATAAAAATTTTCATTAGAAAAAATTGAGACAGGTGCAGTTGCACACACCTGTAATCCCAATGGCTTGGGAGGCTGAGGCAGGAGAATTACAAGTTCAAAACCAGCCTCAGCAACAGTGAGGCCCTAAGCAACTCAGCAAGGCCCTGTATCTAAAACAAATATTTAAAAAGGGGCTTGGTATACAGATCAGTGGTTAAGCATCCCTGGGTTCAATCCCTGGTACCACAAAGAACCCCTCCAAAACAAACAAACAAAAAACGAAAACACTGAATCACTTCAGTCTGAATCTCTACTACATATCATATAAGATAATGCTACTTCTGACTTTAATAATTGTACCATGGATATGAAGGAGAATATCCTTGATCTGAGTAACTCCACACTGAAGTAGACAGGGGCAGGGATACGATGTGGTCAACACATCCTCACAGGGTTCAGAGAGATGGCAACGTGTGTGTAGAGAGAGAGTGAACTGTAAAATAAATGCAACAAATGCTACCAACTGATGAAGCCACAAGAGACTATGTGGGATTTCTTTGTTATAGTCTCGAGAAAGGGCGGAAAGAGTTAAAGTTTTATTGCAATAACATTTAATACCTAGCAAATAGCAAGGGACCGGTAAAGGTTTCCTTTTGCCCTTCCTCTGGCCACTTGAACCCCTGGGTATATTTCTTAACTGATAAAGATTTTGCTTGCTTGAATGGGTTTTTTTGGGAGTGGTGGAGGGCGGTTGCCAACATTTAAAACTCGTACATTTTCAGCAAAAAAATAAAGATACATAATAAAGGATAGGGAAGGGGAAAGAAAGGAAGACCAATTCCCATTTTCTCTAGAAAATCTGCAAGAACAAGCAACCATGTGGCCAGGGCTGAAGACAGCACCTGCTGGCTGGCTTCATCAATGTACTTCCCCAGCGTGGCCCCAAAGGCATCGAAACTGGACCCTGGTTGGGAACAGTGCAGATCGTAGCCACATGGAAGTGTGGCCACTGAAGGAGAAGCGGCTAGTGGTGTGGTTCCGCTGCCACCTGGTCAAGCTCTGCAGGAAGTAACGAACAGAAAGGCGTCGATTCCTCCAGTGTCCACCTCAGAAGTGCCAGACCAATTACTGTGTCATAGAATTCATGTCTCTCACCCCACTTACCATTGAGAAACAGTGTTTCCAATTTCTCTAGCAGCTCAGCACATTGATTCAACTGCTCCTGGAAGCCCTCAGCCACACAGTGATCCACGTCGCTGGCCTGCAGCAACTCCTCGAATGCCTTAATCATGGTGTTCATGTGTTGACGGTACATGACACAGATGCCGTGGCTGTCCTTAATCTGCTGCCGTTGAAGAGACAGCTCCCTGGCTTGGGACTGAACTAACGAATCGTATCTGATAAAAGGGGGAAAGAGAATGCTTTTGCCATTTCAGAATTGAATTTTTGTGACCTTAGCACTAATTGGAAAAATGACAGAGCAAAATTTTTAAAAGCCTGCGGTTGTACAAGTATATATACTTTTAGGGAAAAAATGAAACTGCACAAGGTCACTCCTTTGAGTTCAAACAGCCAATGAATGCTAGAACTAAGATCTTTTTGCAATAATTTTAACATTATAAAGCCCCCAATTAAAGTGGAGATTGGCAAAGACTCTGAAGAACAATTAGTTTCCATACACTCTTCAAAAACACTATGCCGAATTGCAGAAACGAGTGCCAAGGGTCAGCAGAGCCACCAAAAATCCTCAAGAAGTACAAAAAAGAAAGTGTATGGCAGGGGAAAAAAGCCAGGACTCTCCCGCCGGCAAAAAGGTCAGGAAATAATCACGCTCCCAACCACAATGCACTGAGTGTCTAGGACCTGTCAGTCACTGATTGAGGTATTATGTGTTATCTGATCCTCTCCATCTTCCAACAAACATATGAATGTTGCCTTTTACAGAAAAGGAAACCGATTGAAAAGTTAGAAATGTGGTGAACTTGAAGGGTTCCAACCACCTCTGACTGCAAAGCTTTCACAGGCAACACTGCCTCCCTCCTGGCCACCGCTGCCATCTTTCCCACATGGGCCCACAGTGTCAGCAGGCACTGACCAAACCACAGGTGACAGCCAAGTGGCCCCCCAGACAATGGGGCCAAAGTAGCCTGGCTCCAGGGAAGCCTGGCCGACACTATTGTCCACATGTTCCCCTTCCCTCATGCCAGCACCTGCAAGGCCATAAATGGGCACACCAGAATAAAGATGGGGACTAGTTTAATGAAGAGGAGGAACATGGGTACGGGAGTGGGACTACCTGGGCCTGACCCCTGGCCATGCTTCTGACCAGTTGTGAGCACCCACAGGCAAGTCACGGCAACCTCTTTGAGGCTATTTCTTATCTATAAAAACAAGTTTAGAACACTTCTTATTCAGGGAACTTTTGAGGATTAAATAAGAGATGTTGCTAACCAAGAGGCCTGACAGAACAGCCAGTCAAAAAAATACAAGCCTCCTTCAATCTCACGGCTTGGGAAGTCTTGAAAAACTCACTCTGGCTCCTGACAACTCAGAACAATGTGTTTGTCTCAAATTAGTGACAAATGAAGGTCAACTTTACAAATGATCCCATTTTTGCCATATCTCATGAAGCAAAACTGTATCTATTTAAACTCATACAGCATTATCTTCATGACCTAAGAATTCTTCTCTTTCAACACAGGCTTATTTCTCTAAGATGACCTTAAAGGGTAAAGATATGGAAAACATTTGTATTCCTCCCACCCTGCCTAGGACATCAGTTTTAGTTCCACAGAGCCGCAAAAGCCAGTAATAGAGTCCAAGAATAAACACTGCAGTTCAGACACAGTGCTATGATTCACCAAGTTCCTGGTATGGAACCTCCCCCAGCCCCCAACCTGAGGAGGGCAAAATTTGCCCTGCCAACTTCAGAGGAAGCACAATTCGTAAAAATGGCACTGGAGTGAGTGAACACCACGCTTTGTGGCCTCACATTTCACTTCTCCACAGGGCCTGGCTGCCTGAACCCCACTGTGAAGATCTCCCTTACCACACTGGCCACCTGTCACACAGCACCATTCCCTATAGCTCGTGGGCTCCTGCCTGGTGGCAACATGGGTGGACCGCAGGCTTAAATGGGGAGAAGACAGAGGTGGAGTGTACCTTGAGGGTGAGAGATCTCTGAACTTATTCTGCAGGTTATGGATTTCACTAAAGAGTTCCAAGTTCAAATTCTGCTCCTTTTGCAACTCATCCCCCTGGTCCAGCAGCTGCTGCTTCAGGCTCTCCAGCATCCTGCCATCAATCATCTCTGGGGCTAGAGGATGGAGGATTTTCATGTGCTTCACATATCGTACTTGGTGCAAACTGGAAAAGGTCATTTCTTCTTCGTCAGCACTGCCCTTGGGCTTGTTCAAGCCATCTGGGGCTCCTTCTGTCCCACACAAAACCGTAATAATGGCCTCACTGCACTGGGAGTGTTTTTGAAGCTGAAATATGAAATTCCGGTAGCCTTCCAGCTCAGCTTCCAAGTCATGGATTTTCTGTTTTAAGTTTTCCATATCATTTGTGGTACTAATGTTCTCAGACTGGTCAGTCTCAGTCACATTAACTTTAACAGAAAGTTGACTCTTAGAACTCAAGTAAGTAGTTACTGACGTTGGGCCCAGAAAATCTTCAGGATTCTCCTTGCATGTTGAGAACACAGCAAGGTCTTCAGGCAGATAAACTTCAGGATCTGAAAATCAAATATATGTATGTCAGCATCTCCTCTGCTGTGATGCCCCCTGCCCCCTTGTTATTGCCATAGCAGAGCTAAGACCAAGCAACAGCCTCCTGGCAAGCCTACCTGTCCCTGGTCCTTCCTTCTGTTTCATTTGGATCTTAAATACCCGCCATAATCTAAAGTCTTGGTCGCATGCCTGTGGCTCTATTGGGAGGCAGTCGAACCTTTAGGAGAGGGAGCCTAGTGGAAGGAAGTCATGTCACTGGGCACTGCCCTTAAAGGTGATACTGGGACACCATGGCTCCTCCCCTGTGCCATGAGGTGAGCAGCTTGGCTGCAGTGCTGCTCCCTGCCATGATATTCGCCTCACTAGAGGACCAAAGCAACAGGGCCAAGCAACCAGGCACAGGAACCTCTGAAACCTGAAGCTAAAATAAACTTTTTCTTCTTCTTAGTTGATCTCAAGTTTTTTGTCACAGCAGTGGAAAACTAACATACCCTTTCACCTCTCAATAAAACCTCTTTCTCAGAATAAATGTTCAAAGAGTGAATTCAACCATAATAAACCAGCTATATACCTAAAAGTCATCAGTATACCCACTCCCTACCTGAGACCTTTCATGATCTGGTTCCAGGCAACGCTGCCAGGAATAGCCCCCCAACATCAGTGAGGAGGTTTTCTACAAACCGACCGTGATTCCTAACACGCAGTGTGTGGACTCATACCTCCAACATTTTTGTATGCACTGTGCCCCCTGCCTGGAACGGCCTACCCTTAGTCCTCCATTCCACTCCTACCCAGTGAACCCTGCTTGTCCTTCAATGCCATCTCTCATTTTCCTCTCCTGCAAGCCCCACCTTCCAACTATGCAAAGCCACTTCCCCTCTGTGCTTCTATGGCATCGAACACTTAAGCCAAAAGCACTGCGAGCTGGGGGCCGATGCAGGCAATAGAGTCGGCTTATGTGTTCATTTACGCAGCAATTAGTGACTTGGATGCTTCTCTTGCTCACCAGTCTGCAAGCTCCTTTACAGCAGGACTGGGTCCTTTCATCCTCACATTCTCAGTGCCTAAATAGCACCTAGCACAGGTAGAAGTCACTAACAGTCTGAGAAATACTGAAGGACTCATGAAGCAACATTAAAGAGTAGCACTTCTACACATCCATAACAGAGGAGTCCTCTTTTCCATATTGGTGAGTTTCCAGGAGAAGCCATGATGTCCCCTTTAGTGAGCTATTTCACTGACTCACATGCAGTCAAAAGCCACTGCCTGATAGCTAGCTCAAATACCCAGAGATGCAGCCCAATTGGTTTGAGAGGTTGACTGTAGAACAGACAGAATGCAGAGCTTTGGAGTCAAAGAGAAGCAGAATCACACAGAGACTTGCCACCTGCTAGCTACACAGCTTTAGGCAGGAAATTATAATCCCAGAGCCTCAATTCACCCTATATGGAAAATGAGAAAAGAGATGCCTAATATGGCTGTGTGAGGTTTAAGCTCAGGCCTCACTTATAGCCTCTGTCCTTAATCACTACACCATGCTGCCTGCCACCCAGGAAAGCTCAAGAAATGGTTTCAATACTTGAGTCAGCTGGAAATAGCAGGAAAAACTCATCTTTGAAACCCAATAGACCTGTTTTCTAGCACTGACTCTGCCAATGCTAGAAAAGTTGTACAACTTCAGTTTCAGGCAAATTGACTTCTCTGAGCTTCAGTAACTTCATCTACAAAATGCAAAGAAATTCACTCACTGTGGAGAGTTGTGTCTGCCTGCTTTTGGGGACTCTATGGAAATGTCTGTGAAAAGGCTGACACGGTGTCTGGAACAGAGCAGTGGAGACCAGCCAATACGAACACTGAAGATGGGAGGCCACGCCCATGGTGGGAGGCCCCGCCCACGGCAAGAGGCACGCAAGCCAAGGCTGGCCCTTGGAAATGCTGCAAGCGCAGCGATGTGGGAGGCAGCAGATGACCCAGGAGACCTCTCGGAAAATCACAGGTGTATCCTTGTGAGACTGCATGTTCCAACTGCTGGTTCAAAATCTGCTCCTTATAACTTGAGGTCCACTCTTGTCTCTGCTCACAGTGCAAATACTATAAAGTAAAGTGTTGTCCTTTTCATTTTCGACAACAGCTACCATGTGACCTAAAGGAAGCATACCGTATACAGCAAATTTTGCTGTACACAAGTTGTTAGGATCACTAGTCTATGAGGTCCTGGAGGGTGGAGACAATGTCATTCATCTGTTTCTCCACTGTCTGGCACAGGACCTGAGATGGAGAAGGTGCTCAGTAAATACTTCTGGCTGAAGAGTCTAAGGACATGCATGGGAGCATGAGGGAGAGACCTCTCAAGCAGGCTCTGCTCTAGTCCATCACCCCCTAGATAAGGATGTGTCTGTGCTGCAACAACCTCATTATAAGGAAATCTGGTTCATGGCAAGAAGCAATGTTTGCTCACAGAACTAAAGGTCAGTTCCAATGACTTTCATTAAGTAATCATGACTCAAAGACAAATTCAAGTCCCATAGGAATGTCCCTTTGTGACATTCTATGGTAAGCTCTGATGTCTGGCTACACCCCAAGAATGTCTGTGGATGCCCTCTTCACTCACACTGCAACCTCCACTTTAAACTTTGTTCCTAACAATGCAGCGACATAACTTTCAGACACTTCACACTCAGTACTTTTGACTTCAGAAAGACCCCCCGAAAGTCCATAATCTATAGCACTGTGTGATTTAGCAGAGAAGAGGATTTGATTTCCTGGCCCCAAGGCCAGTACACAGCAAGTCTCACAGCCAGTCCAGCATGGCAGCAAGGCTTTGCTGTTCTCTGCTTAGCAACCCTCAGTGAAGGGCCAAAGGAACTGCTTCCACTGCTCAGTTAAATATCACCTCACAGAAGGCAGGGGGTACAGGGGAACTTACAGGCTGTGGCATATGTGTGACCTTCAGGTCGACCAAGGCCTCGGGACACACAACTGTATGCCAGGACCTGGCCTGCATGCCAAGCACCTCACCTAGGCTGTCTGTCGCCCACAGCTCTGTGAGGCGTCACTGGCATCCCCACTTTATAGAAGAGGAAGTCCAAGCTGAGAAAGCTGGAGAATTTGCCCAATGTTCATGACAAGTAAGTGGCAGAGACCTCTGTCAAAGCCTGGCTACCTTTCCATGACATTCTAAATGCTGCCTCCTACACACAGCTCCCACAATAGGGGTCTCCTGCATCGGGATGCACGAGCAAAGAGAGGTTGCACCCTCAGTGGGAAGGCTAATAATGCCTGCGCAATCCATCATTCACACTCCGAGTGTTTACAATGGGTTCCTGAAGAAGAAACAGAAGGGAAAGTGTCCCACACAGCACCCAGTCCTGATGGCAGTTACTGAGTATGTCCATTCAACACCAGCTGGTGGCAGGGAGAAGATATGGGGGCTAATAGGAGTGCTCAGCTCCTGGGGACACAGGAAGTGCTACCATGAAAACATAAGTTTAGTAGTGGATCTACAGGATGGAGCTTCAGCAAGGCAGCAGCTGAAGGGGCAGGTTCAGGCAGAAACGACAGCAGTGCAAAGTTCTAGAAGCACATTCAGAAAAACACTGGAAGGCCATATTGAAAGGAAAAGAGAAAGTGTCAAGAAGTTTCCATTAATCATTAACCATGAATAAGAATGCCAAAGATGCTCCCAGAACCATTTATTTGCATAATAAAAATATTTTAGTTCTAGAACTTTCCACAACTGAACTAAGTAGTAGTAATATTGCCTGGTCGAGTAGTTTTCTCCTCAAAGCCCAGGACACCCAAGAGCATGTGACCATTCATTCACTGGCCTGACTTCTGGCCAACAGGACCAGGGCCACAGCACAGTCCAGAGACTGGTGCTCCCACGGCCCTGCCATGACGGATCACTGTTCCTAATGGTCACTACTTCTCACAGAATGGAGGAGATCCAGAATACTACTATGTGTTTTTTAACAAAGTGGGGAAAAGATCTAAGTTAAAAAGAAAAAAGTCAGGATCTGCTCATTCTGGTTGAATGGGAATGTGGATATTTGCTATATGATCCTTTGTATCCATCTGTACATTTGTAATACTTTGTAATTTTTTTATAAATGACATACAACTTGTCAGTGTCCTCTACACGTTCCCCACTGACCAACTCTGTGCACACCTCAAAACAGCCAGCATCATACTAAACACTAACAGGCTGCTGTGACCACCTCTGTGTGAGGCGCCTTGACAACAGGCAGCGCGTCTGCTCAGGCTCAACTGCCAGAACCCACCCACTGCCTGGCACAGTGCCTGTCAAAGGGACCGTGAGCTCTGGCACGCCCTTGGCAGCTGGGTGACCTGGGTTGGCTTCCCCTGTGCTAGACAGGAGTGATGCCAATGCTCTGGGAGGGTTGTCGTGGGCCTAGCATGGCACCCAGTAGCTGCTTAGTGCACACAGGGCTGAGTTCTGACCGGTCCCGTTGCTCATCTGCTGGTTGTCGTCCACCTCCTTGTCTCCCTGGGCAGCGGGTAAGGTTGCAGTTCCCATCTGCTCTCCTGGGCTCTGCTGGGAGGCTGGTCCCACAAGGGGCTGAGCTGCAGGCCCTGGCAAAGGAAAAATAAAAGCATAGACTTGAAACTTCGCCAAGCAAGTGAGAAGAACACAAAGATACAACAGGGAAAATAAAAACACTGGGGAGGCAAAATGCAATTTATAAGATAAAATTAATCTATCGAGCTGCCATAACAGGACATAAAAAGCATAAATATACTGCAGCTTGTCTGAAATGGTTTGAGTCCAAGCTCTCAAAAAGCTATGAGTGAGAAAATGAATTCTATCAACTCATGCCCACTTTTCCCAAACAGAGAGAGGCCCCAGGGTCTTTTGGGAAATGACTGGAGCAGCACCTGGTTGAGACTCCCTAATATCTCAGCAAGAAAGGAAAAAACGTTTTCTCTCTGTAGCCCCCAGAGTCCCACACAGAATTAATTATCTGCAGCTGCCCCCACCCAACTAGACAGGGTGCTCCCAGAAGGCAGAGGCTGCATGTGAGTCATGGCTCCTACTAGTGTGAGGGGCTGTGGACACTGCATGCATGAATAGATGCCTAGATGGTAAAATAATGGGTTAGCAGAAGGTGGGAAGGAAGGTGGGAAGAACGATGCTGCCCAAGCCAACCTACCTTGAAACTTTGACTCTGGTAAATCCAAGAAAGAACCTTACAAAAGACACCTCTGGCTGTAGATCATAAAATCCACAGAAGTATCATATGCTAGGCTTCAAATAACAGGAAAGAATGCAGATTTTGAACTCATGCATGCTGCTTGGCATCCAGTTCTGAAAGCTACTGACTGTGACTGTAGACAGGCACTTCTCTCTGAAACTGCTGCCACCACTTAAGATGGAGACAAGTACCATACCTGCCTCCAAGGACTATTGAGGGGAATCAGTGGGCTTGTGTACTTATTATACATGGCAGAGCTCAACAAGTAGCAGGTGCTAACTTTATTAGCATCACAGGAAATCCAAGCCTCCGGCATCATCTCTGACCCATCTCTGAAAATCCCATAATCGGACACAATCTTCCCCCAGTACTCACGCCCTTCTTGGCAAAGACCATAAATCTTTTTCTGAACATTTATCTCACCCACTCATGCCACGTGGCCCGGGTTGTCCCTGAGGACACTGCTTCTCCTGCAGGCTCCCCAGTAGTGATTTATTCTTCTATCCCTGTATCATGGATCTAGAAGTGCCTGAGTACCTTCACTTTTCACTGCCACTTCCAGATCATTCTCTCTCTTCCCCCAAAACTCCAACTTTGAAGCACACGCTGCCAGACCATGCTGCTAATCCTTCCTTACTGCAGTCACCCATGGTCATCCCCTGATTCATCAGATCCCTGGAGACACACCGATAATTTGGCTCCTGGCTGCCCTATTTCTCTATGTCTCTTGACGGTGCAATCCCCCAGAGAGGTCTGTTCTTGCTGTCTCTAACATTTTTCCTCCATTCTACATGGTAATCCAGGCCAACTGGGTCCCATACATTCCATGGAAACAGCTCTTTAAAGACCATAGTGTCAAATCCCAAGGCCCACCCTCCATCCTGGTCTTAGGCATCTCACTAGCAATGTCTAAGACAGCCAACTTTTTTTTACTTGGTTTCTGAGGTGTTATCCTCTCTTGGCTCCCTATGTCACCAGGGACTTATGTGGACCCACAAACCCTTAGACAGTGATGTCAATGCTACTAATGTGCTGACTTGACTGTTCTGAAAGAGGGCTCCCAGCATTCTTCAGACTCTCAGAATGCACCTGTGGTGCTTCCTCCAAGCCTCTGGACGCTGACCATTAGACATTGATCCAGAGACTCTTTTGTTTATTTGTTTGTTTGTTTTTCAGGGCACCCAGGAGACCAGAGGCAGCAGATTCAAAGTGGGTGAGGATGTAGGTCTCTTCTAGAGGAAGACATGAGGTCATTAGGGTTTGAAATCTGCTCCAAGATGGCCTGGAGAGTCCAGAGAATCCTTCAAAGAGGACACTCACTCTTCTACTTCCAGCACCGTATGCCTGTGACTTCCACAGATGGAGCCAGTCCAAGAGGCCCAGATCCAAGACAACACAATTGGGTACCTGCACATGATGCCAAGGAAAGGCAACAGAAACCTCAAGACCCAAGAGTACCACAAATCCTGTGTGCCCAGATTCCAAGATAAAAAAAAAAAGCAATAGATTCATTTTCTGTATTGTTTTCTTCCATTATGTATACATGTGTCAAGAGTTAAGATTAGTCACTGAAATTAATGAAATTTATATTAAACACCAAGGTGGACACTTCAAGCAGCTCTGCTGGGCCGCCCAGTTCAGAGAAAAGGCACTTCTCCTGGTGCTTACCGTTCAGCAGTGCTGGGTCAGGAGCTGGCCTCCCCTCCATCATTGCCTCAGCCAGAATCAACTTTTGGTACAGTTGCTTATTACGAGTTTTAAACTCCTTCAGCTCCCCCTGCAGCTCTAGGATCTGGCCCTGTAGCCGAGCCATTACCCCCTGGGTGGCGGGGAAATGACACATACTTCCTAATGACCGGGACGATTTTATGAGGATGGGTAAGCGGGACTTCTTAGCATCCTGAAAAACACACACACACAACAATGAGTACATGTCAACAAAACTTCCTCTGGTTGCATGGTCGATATCCTCATGGTGACCCTATAAAGTAGATTCCAACTGGCTGCCCAGACTTCTGGTTCCAGCCTGTCCCCTGGGTTGTCAGGGTCCAGCTTCCCCTTGCCACTCGCTCGTCTCTGGATGACCCAGATGCTCCACATGGCAGCTCTTTTTCTAACACAATCTTCTGAAAAACATTGTTTCCTCTTTCTCACCCACTCCTAGTGTAAGCCAGTCTGCCTTCCCCCACTGCTGGGCCTCCAGAACAACTCCTTACATCAATGGCTACCAGGTCTCCAGCCCCGTGGATGTCCCAGCTCAGAGCTCCCAAGCTGCCTGTCCTGGGCATCTTCATTTGCCAGGGTTTACAGGCACACGAGGGTCAACTGAAAATTCAACTCTTCACTTCCACCACAATTGCCCTCCAAGTGTACACCACTGTCCTACGATCTATCTTGCCAAACCATACGACCGTCCACTTACTGCACAATCAATCCAGACACCTTGCATCTTTTTGAAGCATCCCTTATTCATCAGGCACTTTCATCACTCACAGGGTTCAGAAAATTCCAGCAACTCCGTTTCTCTCAATTCTTTCAACTCTTCTCAGCCTCCACTTCCACCACCCACCACCACTAGCTCTCCCTTGGCCGCTGCACTGGTCTCCCGAGAGGTCTCTCACATTCACTTTTGTTATCTCTCCAATCTTCACGCTGCAGCAAAAAGGCAAGCAAGCCTGCTGTCTCCTCTTCTGCTTCAAACTATTGTCATTGCTTCTTGGTTCTCTTGGGACAAAGATCCAAGTCCATACCACAGTCTGCAAAGTCTGCGTCACTGCCCCCTCCCACTCTACCCCACCGTCCAGCCACACTGACCTCTGCCACTGTTCAAAATGCATGGTCCCCTTGCACCCCAGGGCCTTGGCCTATAATGCGTCCTTTGCCTAGAATGCTCACCAGTTCCCGTCCCCACTTCCCCTACTTACCCTAAATCATCACCACTCAGCTCAACGTGCCTTCCTTGGGAGAACAGACCATGATTTCCCAGACCAAGCTGAGCCCCCGTTACAACCTCCACTGTCCCCTACAATTCTCCTCAGAGGACATGAGCAGTCTCATTATGATTGAGTGTTCACTATCTTTTGCACCAGCTTATAAGCTCCAGGCTGCACGTATCTTGGTCATACTCTATCCACAGCTTCCAGCACAAGAACTAGTACACAGGAGGCTCTCAAAACTATCCGTGGGCTGCACATTTTAAAGATAACTGCAGAAGCCCAATGAGGTATCTTTCAAGTGGGGAATTTTAAACATTCCCAAAAGCTGAGCAGAGGGACTTGAATCTAGAATATATGAAGAACTATCACAACTCAGTAATAAAAAACAAATACTCAATTAAAAGATGGGCAAAAGACCCAACAGACATTTCTCCAAAGATGTCATATGGCTAATAAGCTCATGAGAAGATTCTTAACATCATTAGTTATCAGAGAAACGTAAATGAAATCACAGTAAAATACCATTACTTCATATCCATTAAAACAGCTATAATCAAAAAGTTAAGAAGTAGCCAGCACGGTGGCTCATGCCTGTAATCCCAGCACTTCGGGAGGCTGAGACAGGAGAATCACGAGTTCAAAGCCAGCCTCAGCAATAATGAAGCACTAAGGAACTCAGTGAGACCCTGTCTCTACATAAAACACAAAATAGGACTGGGGATGTGGCTCAGTGGTCAAGCGTCCCTGAGTTCAATCTCCAGTACCAAAAAAAAGATAAGAAATGTTAGTGAGAACCTGGAGAAACTGGAACCCTCACACTCTGCTGGGAAGAATATAAAATGGGTGCAGCTGCTCAGAAAAAGGCCCCGCAGCTCCTCAAGAAGTTAAACAAGGAGTTACCATGTGGCCATCAATTCTACCATTAGGAAGATACCAGGAGAAATGAAAACATGTCACACAAGAATCTGTACATGAAGAGCAGCATCATTCCTAATATCCAGTACGCAGAAACAGCTCAAATTACATCAACTGAGGAATGGATAAATAAAATGCAGCACATCCATACATTAGAATACTGCCTGGCAATAAAAATAAATGAAGTACTGATCCATGCAGCACGAATGACCCTGAAAACATTACGCTAAGTGGAAGAAGCCAATTGCCAAAGACCACATAGCGTATGAGCCCGTCCATAGGCAATGTCCAGAACAGGTGGACCTAGAGTCAGTGGCTGCTTAGGACTGGGGTTGGGTGGGACTGGGTGTGGCTGGTAATGAGTACAAGGTTTCTTTTTAGGTTGACAAAAATCTAGCATTGATTAGTAATGGTTGTACAACTCTGAATATACTTAAAAACCATTGATATCCTCATTTAATTCTTAGTAAATTGCTCACTTGTTAAAAAAAAACAAAAATATACACTTTAAATGAATATGTAATTGTATGATATGTGAATTGTATCTTAATAAAGTTGTCAAATTTTTTTAAATAGTGAAAAAGAAGGTACCCAAGATTAGAACAGGAAATACTTGACACCTGATGTATGAAGAGATCACCAAAGCCCCTCCAGGAAGAAGGAAAAGTAGGAGTCCCTCTTGCACACACGGGGGTATAAAATGCTTTCAAGCAGACCCATGCCCCTCAAGTAAACGCTGCATTCTCAGAGCTCATGGGAGAATAGAAGGCTTCCTGTCTATTTTCCTGATGAACAGCTGATATGTCAAACAATTAGTCCAATGTCAAACAAAGGTGCAAGGGTCAGGCTCAAATCAGCTCTTCAGTCTCTAGCGCTCAGGAAGCAAGATGCTTTCTACCTGGCATTCCAGGAAAGAGGAGAGAAGAGGTGAGGGGACAAATTGGGAGGAGGTTGGGAGGTTGTTGCCTCAACCAAGGTAGTCAGAAAATCCCAGTCATTTGCCAGTCCTAGGTCTCCAATTTTTATTCTTGGATCCAAATCTGTGTGCCATACATATGGCAGCAGAAAAGATATCTGCAAGTGCACAAATGCCAAAGCCACCCTCAGACTGGAAGACGGCCTCAGTCAACCTAATGCCAGGCCTACGGGAGCACCACACAGAGTGCTGGCTGTGGGCTCCGAACACAGTCCCACCTGCCTCCTTAGTAGCCACGACATGCTGGAACTCCTTACTTGGGCATGGAAAGGGGACAGGAGCCTAGGCACTGTGGGCTCCTACCACGTACAAAGTGCAGCCCTAGGTACGTGCTGTACCTTCCTCACTCTGCCACCATGCCAGCCCCAGGGTCTAGGTCACACTGTCCCATTCCAGCCACTGAGAGGTCAGATGACTTCCCACCCAAGAACTCAACCAGGTAAGTGGCCAGGCCCGACGTATGCACACACAGGGAGGCACCTGGAAAGCACACCTGCTTGCCCCTAACTGAACAACCAGGACACCCAGTCCCTGTCAGCCTCAGTTGCCATGAAGTTCCTCGTAACAGGAAAACAGAGTTTGGCCTAAGCCACGGGATTACCAGTTCCATGACCACCAAAGTCACAAAGAAAATCACCAGAGTTTCTGTGCATACCCTGGAGCCACGGTGGTGACAGGAGGAAGGCAGGTGTGTAATACAGCTCTGCTGCCTCCACGACCAGGCCAGCTCACATCCTCTCCCACCACCTGCCCGCTGAGTCATTCTGCACAGCTTTCTGGACCTTTTAGTGCCTACGTTTCTTCAGAAGTAAAATGTATGTGATACTTACCAAACTCACACCCTTGCTGAGTAAACAAAACAAGATGAAACAGAGAGAATTTAGCCCAATCCCTGGTACATATACCGATGACAAAAATAAATAGTTTCCCTCCTTTTGAAAATAAAAGCAAGTATAATTTCAAACGAAAAAAATATTTAATATATTTGGGGAAATTAAATCCATTTAATTATCCAATTTTCCTGAATACAGGATGGCATCTCCCACACAATAGAAAGAAAGCAAATGAAAAACAACAAAATAAAAAAAAATAAAATACCTCATTTTCCTAATATGCAGGTACAAACTGAAGGAGCTAGGGCAGGTAAGAGCATTTCCATTCTAGCCAAATTGCACAAATTTGCATTTTGAGTACCATTAATATAATGGCAGTGGGTTTGTTTTTAGGCTTTTTTTTTTTTGGAGGGGGGGGGATCTGTACTGATATCTTTAGAAAACCCTTTTCTAGAAATTACAGTTTTGGTGCATAATTTAAAACAATCAAAAGCAATTTTGCTAATGATATATCTAACTCTCTTTGGTATGCAAAAGCAGTAATTTAGTGGTCAGAAAATAAACTTAATTCTCCATTCTGATGCTATGAAGCACTGCATACAGTGGATTTCTCTGCCACAAAACAGCTGTCAGAAATAAGAATCCAGCAGTCTACACTGGAGCTCTAATAGAAACATGACCTGTTTCCCTCTCTACCAGAACACATCTCTGTGCTACAGGAATTCTCAACCCCAACCTTACTCCCACAGGGGCTGCCGTAAAGGTCCAATCAAACATTGCCAAGAAAGTCTGGTTGTTAACAATCTGGCATACCTGACTACATCTGCAGAGAAGCTCAGAGAGAGTCCCTAGATGGAAGGGAAACCAATATGCAGATATCTGCTCATCAAACCAGACCCCACCATTTCAGGCCACATGGCTGCCAAGGTAGCTCGACCAGGGCAAAGGTGTGGCTATGCAGTCAGACAGTTCAAGCCCCAGCTCAGCCCTTAAGCACTGCCACACCTGGGCACTCAGGACCTGGCTTCAATAGACAAAGCTCTCAGAACAACACTTTCCTACCAAAGCCCCAGTCTCTAACCTGTTTCCCTCCTGACCAGAACACATCTCCCTGCATGGACTCTCATGCAGCCATTCTAAGAAAACATGTGAAACACTGTGAAAGGAAAGCCACAGACAGATGTATGCCTGTGACTCCATGTGTGATTTTTCTGAGGAAAACACAAAAATGCCATGACTATAGATAAATGAGATAGTGCTGGGGATGGGGTTGGTGGGAGAGAGGGAGGGAGGGAACGCTAGGGAGGACACAGGCCTCCAGGTGTGGCCCAGGAGCAGCCTAGGCAAGGGAGACGCCAGACCTTCTCTTCACAAAACCAGGAAATGCAGTGGCATTGGAAGTAATTTTTAAAATTTTTTGTTTGTAGAAAGTAAATACATAATTAATGTTTGCATAAACTTACTTTGTGGGGCATGGCCTGCTGCCCTGGCATGCTGCACCAGGTCTCTGGCTGAGGCTCAGTGCTGAACATGGTGCCCGATGGCTTCTCTCCTCCACGTCTGAGCCTGAGCGGGCCGCCCTCCCTGGCCACAGTCTGCACTGAGGCATCCTTGAGCTCCACCTTGGCCACTTCACCCATCGTTGCCAGCTGACCCCAAGTCAACTTCTGTTTGTCATGTGGCTTGGAGAATGAGTTGGCTTGGATGAAACGTCCAAGTTCACCTCTTTGCTGAATGGCCATTTGCTGAATTGTCTTCTCAGTTTTACCATCAAGGTGCTTTCCAGAAACTTCCTGCTCTGCCAAGCATATTCGTTCTAGAAGCAGGTCACCTAGCATTTTCAGAAGGTCTGGCCTGTTTCTCCAATGGGAAAAAAGTGGGAGAAATAAGCTTCCTGCTACGGCCTTGACACCTATCCAAATTCTGCCTACACTAAACACAGTGAGTCCCCAAATATGCCAGGAACTAAACCAAGCATTTTATCCCATATAACCTCCCAACACCAAAATGAGGCAGACAGTACTGAGTAACTCATGGATAACACATGAGGCACACAGCAAGTGAGCAGACCACATGGATATGCGAGTACAGGCTGGGCCCAGGAGGGAGCAAGTGGGATTATAAGGTGCCCCACCCCGCCCCACAGCCCTGGCCCCATTCCTACAACCAAAGGCAAATGTGGCTTTGCGTGAATTTCACTAGCCTGGCTGCTCCGTGGGTTACGTGAGCCACCCGGGTGCACGTAGGTACTCAAGAACAGGTGTTAATGAAGAGATGTTTCACTGACATGCACACAGGCACAGGTATATGCAGAAAGCACCCTGCCTTTGAAGGCAGATAAACATGGCTTCAGGGGCTGGGAGCATGACTCAGGAGTAGAACATTTGCTTAGCATGGGTGAGGCCCCAGTTTTGAGCCCCGGAATCACAGAAGGAAAAAAAAAAGTTTCAAATTCTAACTTTGTGATTCTTTGAAAGGAAGATTTAGTCTTTCTCCACAGGACAGCTATGAGGACAAAGCAGTGTAGCGTCTGTGGGGGGAGATGCTTTTCACACCCCTTTGCCAGTGTCCTTGGCCCACTTCAGATTCGGCAGCAGCTGTGTGAGCAGTTTCTATGGACAAAGGCAGTCCTCCCTCAAGTGCCCTCCGAGGCTCTTTCCAAAACCTCTGAGCCAGCCAGCAAGGCAATGTGGAGGTGTGGGACAGCCAACACCTCTGGGAGACCCTCAACCCATGGGGCAGAGAACCCGTGTTCCAGGCTCCATCCTTCAGGGGCATAACACAGGTCATACTGTCCCTTGGAGGATGCCCAGCAGGATGGGCCCCCACTGCCCAGCACAGTCACCAGATCAATAATGTACCTTTCCTGGCTTGGCTTTCATTCCTGTCTTGTTCTCCCTGAGCTCTCATTCCAGCTCCCTGGTGCCACATCCCAAATAAATCAGTTATACTCAAGTCCATATCTCAGAGTCTGCTTGCCAGGGAACAAAAATTAAGCTAGCCTGTAGAATACCTGGAATGGCGCTGGCACACAGCGGTTCAAGAAGCCTCCTTCATGTTTCGTGTGCCAGCCACTATAATGAGCACCAAGCGTACAAAACCGCTGATCGGGACTTGGATTGGTGTTAGAGGCAGGTGTGTGAACAAATCACTACTCCACAAGGTAGCAAGAGAAAGGCACTGTAGGGTCCACTCAGGGTGTGAGGACAATGTCAGAGGGGGCTTCTAAAGTCCAGGAGAGGCTGTCCAGGGGCGGGAACTGCGGCAGCGTGGGCACAGGCGAGATGAACAGTCAAGCCACAGTGTGGAGAATGAGGCAGCGAGGCTGGAAAGCTAGCGGGAGAGACGGAGAGTCTTGCGTGCCACGGTGAGCAAAGGAGGGCCCCTGAAAGGCCTGCGGTGTGGTGGCTGCTCACACATGTGCTTTGGAAAGATGACGAGCTGTTGGGTGAAAAAAGATAGATTTCCTGTCTAGATGGTGGGGTGAGAACATAGGCGCTCCTTCTACGCCAGCGTAACTGCAGAACTGACAGTAAAAATATTTAACAAAACAATTTTTCAAGGTGAAATTCAGGGCTCAAAATCAGGATAAAAATATGGAGATCAGAAACTGAGGAAACACAGTGGGAGAAAAGGGCTGGAATGGGTGCAGAAAGTACGGGAGCCAGAAACACAGCTTTCAGGGTGGGGTGAGAACCAGCGAGGTGCCCAGGGCCCTTGGTAAGACCCTGCGAGACCATGCCGAGGCACCGCAAGGCCACACACAGGAAGAGGAAGGATGGGCGCTGTTTGCACAGGTAACCCAAGCTTGTACATAAAAGCCATCACTAAAAGAGACAACCCTGAGAGGGAGCTCATATGTAAGAAGGCAGAAATCACAAAGCAATCTGAAGCCTTCAAAATAAGAATGTGTAAATCATCCACAAAATAAAGAAGAAGAGATTCCTAAGAGAAGAGGCAGGGATGAAACTGAGATAGAAAACTATGGAGAACAGATATGGAGAGGCAGCTCCAGGCCACCCGGGTAAAAGGCGCCTTGGGACAAGGTGGTGTGGGGGTGCGGCTGGCAGGGAGAAGGAGATGGGAAAGGCCCTCACTAGACTACTTCTTACTTCTTCCTTGGATTCTCCTTCCTGCCTATTTCAAGAAACCTCGTGAGACAGGCCCTACCAATGCCTTTAATGCTTGCTGGTCTTCACTCCCTCTGACCTTCACTACCACTAGGAATGGCACCCATTTATCTTCCTCACTGGGTCCTCTGAGGGCAGGGACAAGGCCCTCCTCATACCTGGATTCCCATGACCTAGATCAGGGGCCTTGTTAACTGAATTCAAATTAAACAGCTACAGCACACTGAAATGGATAAAAATAAACAAACAACCTAAAATGTATAGTACATTACTCTTTTCTAACATGAAGCACCTGACTATACAAACCATCTTAAACTATAGTAAACCAAGACTTTAAAAATATTTCTGGTACTCCAAGCATCAGATGTGAAACTGATTTTCCTTTCCTCTCCTTTAATACAAATAAGAAATAATGACAATTGCAACTCAGCTAGCCAAAGGAGGACCATCACTCACCACAAAACAACATGCAATAAAACCCAAAAAGAGGCTTTACAAATGGGTAGTAAAAGGTGCAAAGAGGCCGTGCTGCTGTTAGACAAAACATTTCAAGTGTTAGTTTGCTAGGAATCTGAACAGTAGATTCATTAAGCTGTCACTGGAATCAGGACTTCGGGAACAGTTCAGTCCAAGGTTCCTGTCAGAGGCCCACATTGCTCTGCCTTCCTGA
>PVHX01011651.1:14769-37269 GCA_004024805.1 Geosciurus inauris
TTGGTACTGGGGATTGAACTCAGGGGCACTCAACCACTGAGCCACATCCTCAGCCCTATTTTGTGTTTTATGTAGAGGCAGGGTCTCACTGAGTTGCTTAGCACCTCGCCATTGCTGAGGCTGGCTTTGAACTCGCGATTCTCCTGTCTCAGCCTCCCTAAGTGCTGGGATTACAGGCTTGAGCCACCGTGCCCGGCTTTAAAATCAGTTTTTGAATGCGATTTTTCTTTGCATTTTTACTTATTAGATCAGGAGCAAAAGCCAAACACATGGCAGATTATAGACATTATGTATTCTGGATATGAGTTCTGTGGTTGTATATGTTGTAGATACCTTCTCTTGATATCTTGACTTTTTACTCTCAGTGGTGGTGTTCCTTAATTATATACTAAACTTGTGGAGGTTGATATTGTTGTTTTGATAAAAAGTGTACACACATTACATCTCCGTAGGAGTCATTACTTAGAGGAGAGTATCTAAGAGGCTAATAAGACCAGAAGTTCTGTTTTAGTTAGCTTTGCCTCCTCAGCAATGCCAGCTGTCTTACAAATTAATGTGGGCCCTTGGTTGTATGGGGAACTAGCCAAGTGTGTGTATGGATCAACATTCATCTCCAACTCTGGAGACTACTAAAGAACTCATTCCCTGACAATATTGGCTTAATAGAGCCATGCTTTTATATAAAGTATAGCACACTCAAGTTACTGCTTAAATTGTACCCCATTGCTTAGGATCTTGATATGTTTTAATCCATCCAGTTAAAAGAGGGATTATATAAACAGTTAAATTGTCTTCATTTTTCTCCGTAGTTAGGTTAAAATCTAAAAAGAAAAGCTGTAAGCCAAATGTAAAAATTAGCCAGGTCCAGTGGTGCACACCTGTAATCCCAGCAGCTTGTGAGGCTGAGGCAGGAGGATCTTGTTCAAAGCCAGCTTTAGCAAAAGTGAGGTGCTAAGCAACCCAGTGAGATCCTGTCTCTAAATAAAATACAAAATAGGGCTGGGGATGTGGCTCAGTGGTCAAGTACCCCTGAGTTCAATCGCTGGTACCCCCCCAAAAAAGAAAACCCAAACAAAAATAAAAAAACTCCAAAAGTCAAAATAACAGATAGTAAGGGCTGAAAGACAGATGTTAGTTTCATTTAATGGTTAAGAACTCAGGTTCTACTAAATTGAAATTCTAGCTCTTCATTTTTTAGTCCGACAATTTAGATATGCTATTTAGCTTTCTTTTTAAAAAAATATTTTTGGGGCTGGGATTGTAGCTCAGTGGTAGAGCGCTTGCCTTGCATGCAGAAGCACTGGGTTCAATCCTCAGCACCACATAAAAATAAATACATAAAATAAAGATATTTGTGTCCATCTACAACTAACTAAGTGCTGGGATTACAGGCATGCGCCACTGTGCCTGGCTGCACATTAGTCTTAATGGTAACTTTCTCTAGACTTGGGTTTAGAGGAACAGAGTAAGGAAATTTATTTCTTCTTAGATATACTTCCAAAAAAAGTGACACATTTTTTGTCTGTATTTTTCTGAGATCTTTCAATTAAAACGACCTTAAGAAAAAAAAAATTAATGGAGAGAGAAGTCCTTTCAAAGTATGTATATTCATATTCATATTTATGTATATATATTAGGTGTGTCTCTATAGATATTTACAGTATATATACATATATGTGTGTGTATATATTCACATATATATGAATACACACCCACCAACACAATATATATAGTAACTACAGTTGTTATATTCAATTAAGCTACAGGGTGCATTGTAGTTGCATGTATTTTTTTTCCCCTTGTGATGCTGGAGATTGAATCCAAGCCCTTGTATATACTGGACAACTGTACCACTGAGCTATATCCCTACTTTGTATTTGCATTTATTTTTAAGTGCAAGATGCAAAGAATTGTTTTTTTTGCATATCACAGTGTATAATAATAGCTGTTAGTTTTTTTAAGAAGTGGCAGGATTTGTCTTGAAAATGTAGTTTTCTAGCATTGTATGAATGTGTACATGTTCATGTTTTCTTTAATAAAGGTTACAGCTTGTTCATGTCTCTGAGTTAAAGTTTTATGGTAATTAGCTACATGACCTTTGAAAATGAACAAAGAAAGTATTTTAGAATTGTAAAACTATGAGTACAGTGGCTTTGGGTTTGGACTATAAATTTGAACTCCCACTGAGCAAATCAGGGATGAGTGGGGACTGGTTAAAAAAAAGAGTGTGATTGGTTGTGTTTGATTTTTGTATTTTGTGTTTAATAAGACATTGGTAGCCTGTTTAAATTCCTTTTATAATGCTGACTTAATAATATTTGGCTCATATCTGTGTGCTCTCATGTTTCATTCTGAATTTTTCTTTTTTCTTTATGTGGTCCTTGGGGATCGAACCTAGGGTTTCATGCATGCTACTCAAACACTATGCCACGAGCTATATCCCCAGCCCCTATTTTGAATAAGTTTTAAATAACTGCATTTTATGACTTGATATTTTTTAGATAGATTTAAATATCTTATGACTGAAGAAAAGTTCTGTTCTAAGTTTAACAATCAAGGCATTTAGTTGAGATTTGGAAATTTTCTTAGTCCTTTCTTTAGTGTCATTGGCAGTTTTAGATTTTCTAGTGACTCTCCTGTTAGCATGTTATCTAGGCTTGTTTTCCTTCTTTAGCCAGTGGAATGGCAACCATTTTTGCTCTATGTTAGCTCTTTATCTAGTAAAGGAGAATAAGGTTCTTAGAAACTGTGAATTTTGTTATTCAAACTTGATTAGTTTTTTTTTTTAAATATTTTTTAGTTATAGATGGACTCAATGTCTTTATTTTGTCTATTTATTTTTTTGTGGTGCTGAGGATCGAACCCAGTGCCTCAAGGCAAGGCAAGCGCTCTGCCACTGAGCCACAACCCCAGCCCTCCAACTTGATTAGTTTTGTGTATAAAGGATAATACTGTTTTAAAAAAATATTCATGTGATCTCTTGGGTTTAATAACAGTGTACTCCTGGCACCAGCTAGTTGGTTTTTTTTTTTTTTTGCAGTGCTGGGGATTGAACCTGGGCCTTATACATGAGAGGCAAGCCCTCTACCATGGAGCTATGTCACTAGCCTTTCCATCTTGTTTTTTTTTTTTTAAATATATTTTTTAGTTGTAGATGGACACAGGATCTTCATTTATTTATTTTTATGTGGTGCTGAGGATCGAACCCTCACACATACAAGGCAAGTGCTGTACCACTGAGCTACAATCCCAGCCCTCCATCTTGGTTTTTGAGAGTTGTGGCTTCCTGCAGATTTCTGAACAGTTTCATTGACATTTTTCCATGAGGCTAGGACATTCACAGGTGAATTGAGAGATTTCACTACTCAGAATTTAATTATAAATATTTAATGAGACACCCAGTCTCAAAGAGTGATTAGCCATGGTTATATTATTCACATCATTACTTTATTAATAGCTCTGCAAGCTTCTTCTGCTTAAGTTACTCCTTTTATTTGCCATTCTCATCCTTTAGGTCTGTGACTTCGCTTCCCTCTGGCACCACTTTTCAGACTAACTTCTAGGTGTATTTCAGGTGATATCTGTTAGTTTTATTCCTCAATATTTTTGTAATACTCACATTTTTCTGTTACTTGTCACCTTTTGTTAAACTACAAGTTTTAGACTGAGCTCATTGTAGGTGTCACGTAGCATCTTCTCTCCAGCATCAGAATGTTGCCTGGCATATGATATATTTCTTCATGTTTTTATACAGGTGTCTTTTTCATTCTCACTTTGGGAATCAAACTCTGCCTTTTCTATTCTTGAATAATACTTGCACTGAGAGTGGGAAACTTACCACATACTACTTGGTATTATAGTTAGTGCCATGTGTGTCTTCTTCATAGGTTTTTAATTCTTAGGGCAGGGCTGTGTTCCATTCATCTTTGTAACCCCCAGAGAATTGAGGATAGTGCCTTGTATTCGCCATAAATGTTTACATGGAATTGATTCATAGGCCCTCTGAGGCCTAAGTTATTCATTATACCTTTCTTTCCATTCACCTGTTTCTTAGGGATCTTCTTCTTCTTCCTCTTCCCTCCTCCTTCTTTCTTCTTCCTTCTTCTTCTAACCCAGTGCCTCACACATGCTAGGCAAGCACTTTACCACTGAACTACAACCCTAGCCCAAGGATTTGCTTCTTCTCACATTAGCTCTATTTAAAAATATATTTGTTTTATTGCAATACAAAATAAATACAAAATAGGGCTAGGGATCTGTCTCAGTGGTTGAGTAATAAACAAAACAAAACAAACAAACAAAAAAAACCAAACAAATTTTAGGCCTGGCGATGCAGCTTAGTGGTAAAGTACTCCTGGGTTCAATCCTCAGTCCCCCCCCCCCCCAAAAAAAAGACAACACAATTATTTGTAAGTACTATACAGTTCAGTAGTGCTAAGTATTTTCATTAATATAGATCTCCAGAACTGTATTATGGTACGTGTCTGGAACTCAGGGTACCTATTAAACAACTCTTCTTTTTCCTCTTGTTCCCTGGTTATTGCCATCTGTCTTTGTCTCTACGAATTTGACTATTTCAGATGCCTCATATAAGTAGAATCATACCAGATTTGTCTTTTTGTGCCTGGTTTCTTTCACTTAGCATAGTGTTTTCAAGGTTTGTCTATGTTGTAGCATGGGGCAAGATTCCTTCTTCCTAAGGCTGAATAATATTCCATTGTATATTATGTATCACATTTTGATTGATTCTTTCATCTGTCTATGGAGATTTGAATTGTTTTCACCTTCTGGCATTTGGGAATAGTGCTGCAGTGAACATGAAAGATGTTCACTGCAGCACTATTGCAAACATCTATTCAAGTCCCTGGTTGCAGTTGTTTTGGAATATACCCAGAAGTAGGGTTGTTAGATTTTGTGGTAGTTCCCATTCTAATTTTTTGAAGAAACTCCATACTACTTTCCATAGAGGCCATCCCATTTTGCAGTTCCACCAGCAGCACACAAGTGTTCCAATTTCTTCATATCCACACCAGCACTTTTTGTTTTCTGGGTTATTTGACAGTAGCCCTCCTAATGGGTAATGTTTTGTTGTGGTTTTGATTTGCATTTTTCTGACGACTAGTGATGTTGATCATCTTTTCGTAGGTTCATTGTCCATCTTAGGAGAAATGTCTATTCAAATCCGTTACTCTAGTTTTTAATTGTGTTATTTGAATTTTTGTTGTGAGTATACATTCTGGGTATTAGCCTCTTATCATATATGTAATTTATAAACATTTTCTCCTATTCTGTAGGTTCCTTTTTCTCTGTGTTGATTTTGTCCTATGATACACAGACATTCTTAAGTTTGTTGTAGTCTCATTTGTCTTTTACTGTTGTTTCCTTTTAATGTCATATCCAAGAAATCATTGGGGGGCTGGGGTTGTGGCTCAGTGGTAGAGCGCTTGCCTCACATGCGTGAGTCATTGGGTTCAACCCTCAGACCACATACAAAATACATAAATAAATAAAACGAAGGTTTAAAAAAATCTTATTAAAAAAAAAAAAAAAGAAATCATTGGTAAGTCCCCTTTCATGAAACTTTACCCTCTGTTTTCTTTAGGAGTTTCAAGTTGTGTTTGAGTTATGTTGTCATTTCTACTATTGATTTACACTCCCAGCTCCTTTTTAAAAGGGTCAGGCTAAGTTGCCTAGGGTGATCCTTTTACTTTTGGTACTTGGGATTGAACCCAGGAGTGCTTAACCACTGAGCCACATCCCTAGCCCTTTTTATATTTTACTTAAGACAGGGTCTTGCTCATTTGTCTTGCTAAGTTGCTGAGGTTGGCTTCGAACTTTAGATCCTCCTGCCTCAGACTCCTGAGCTGCTGGAATTGCAGGTCTGTGCTGCTGCGCTCAGCTGCCCAGGGTGATCTTGAATTTGTGATCCTACTGCCTCAGCCTTCCAAGTCACTGGGATTATAGGCCTACACTCCCATGCCCTGTGACTTTCAGGTCTTGCTGTTTAAGTCTTTAACTTCACTATGAATTAGTTTTTGCATATGATGTAAGATAAAAGTTCAACTTCATTGTTTCTGCGTGTGGATATCTAGCTTTCCCAGCATCATTTATTAAAGAGACTGTGCCTTTTCTTCAGTGAGTGGTTTTAGTACTCTTTCACCTAAGCTGTTTTTTTCTGTTGTTTTGTGGCCTCTACCACTGAAATATATATTCAGTTCCTTTTTAATTTTTTTGAGACAGGGTCTTGCTAAATTGTCCAGGCTAGCCTTGAATTCACAATCCTCCTGTCTCAGCCTTGTGAGTAGCTGGGATTATACGCATATACACACAACACCTAAATTGTTTTTTAAACAGTCATTTTATTTGTGTGGTCCTTGTTTTTTTCTTTGATGGTACTGGGGATTGTACCCAGTGGTGCTCCATACTGAGTTACTTCCCTAGTCCTTTATTTTCTAATATATTTATCAGTGATAAGTCTCTAAACCCAGTTGCATGCATCTTCCTGTATATTATCATTTACGTCAGGTATTATGTTAGTTTTACCTTGAATAAATCCATTCTGGAGTCTTCCAATGTACTCTGTTTAGATGGTTGATCACCAGGTAAATGGCACAGTAGTAGGATGCCACTTTTCTCCAGCTTCCTAGAGATTTCCTTTGCTTGGTGTGTTGCATCATCTATTTTCTTAGTCTTGTGTCTTCACTTTTTTGAGTATATTCTTTCACTCTGACTTAGTGAATTTCTGAAAGACATCTTTGCATATGTCTTGTTTTTACAGTATGATGTCCTTGCCCCCAACTTGCCTGATGTTCCCAATTCCAGAGACCCTTCTAGAAAATAAGTCTTCAGTCTTCTGCTAGGGTAAGGAAACAGCATTATCTTAGCTGTGTGTATAAAGGGAGAGGATCTGAGAGTCTAACCTTTCTTATCAGTGAGTCTGCCCTTTTGCAGTCTGCTACTCCCATTTCAAAGAGGGGCCTGGTCCTCCCAGTCCTATTGGTTTTTGGAGTGTAAAGTGTAAATCACTGTAAATCACATTGCCTCCTTTTTGCCACTTAGGATTTAGCTTTCTTAGGTCTGCTAAGATACCACACTCTACTTATTTCGCACATTTCAAAGTTGTTTTGCTGTTTCATTTCTTCTTTTTGTGCTTGTATGTTAATGCTTATTTTTTGTTTCTTTACTGTTGCTTACAGAGGCTGGGCACACATTCTGCTATCTTTTCCTGGAAGTCCCTGAGCTGCCCTTTATCTCCATTCTTCCCCCCGTACTGGTCTTGTGGTCACCTTTTATCTACTTGCTACCTCTGGTTTATAACTTTTTTCCTCATCTTTTTCCAGCTCCAGTAGTCTTTTTTAAAAAAATTTTTAAAATTTTTGGTGTATTAGGGATTGAACCCAGGGGTGCTCTTCACTGAGCTACACCCCCCAACCCCACTTTATTTTTATTTTGAGGCAGGGTCTTACAAAGTTGCTGATGCTGGCCTCAAACTTGAGATCCTCCTGCCTTAGCCTCTTGAGTCTCTGGGGTTACAGGTGTGTAGCACCATCCCTAGCTCCCAGTAGTCTTTATTATTTATTTTTTCTGGCTTTCTGTTTTTTTTTTTCCTTTTTACCTCTCTTGTCTTTTTACCTGACACATCTGGCACCTCTCTATTTCTAGGTGCCTTTGGTTCCCTTTAGTTCTTATCAGTTTGCCTCCCCTCTTATGTTTCTTTGCCTCTCAAGATACAAAACATATCAGGGCTGGGGCTGTAGGTCAGTGGCAGAGCGCTTGCGTAATATGTATGAGGCACTGGGTTTGATCCTTAGCATTGCCTTAAAAAATAAAGCAAAACAAATAAAGGCATATTGTCCATCTATAACTACTAAAAAATTAAAAAATACCAAAGGATAGGTTCTAGCTATGTTTGCTTAGCTGCTCAAGAAACTATTCTAAACAGCAGCAAAATTATACACCAATCTTTGGAAATTAAATCCTTGTTGATTTAGTGCACGTTCTGACTTTGCTTCTCTCGGTACTCCCCTTTATTATGTTTCATGTTTCTGACTTCTCATCTTCTTACTGAGTACTCCTGTATTGACACATGATCTTCCTTGCAGGGTTTTGCCACCATGGAAACAGTTATTTACTGTTTAAGTAAAATAAATGTCAAGAATAGAACAGCTGGGCGTGGTGGCGCATGCCTGTAATTTCAGCACTTTGGGAGGCTGAGACAGGAGAATCACGAGTTCAAAGCCAGCCTCAGCAACAGCACCCCTGAGTTCAATCCTCAGTAACCCAAAAAAAAGGGGGGGGGGCTGGGGGTGTGACTCAGTGGTCAAGTACCCCTGAGTTCAATCCCCAGTATCCCCCCCCCCAAAAAAAATAGAACAGTCATGACATTGAAAGTTAGAAATGCTATTTATTTATTTTTTGATACTAGGATTTGAACCCAAGGGTTCTTTACCACTGAGCTACATCTCTAGTCATTTTTATTTCTTATTTTGGGACAGTTTTTTTTTTTTTTTAATTATTTGTTTCCTGGCTTTATTTTTATTTTTTTGTGGTGCTGGGGGTTGAACCCAGGGCCTTGTGCACGTGAGGCAAGCACTCTACCAACTGAGCTATATGCCCTGCCCATTGGGACAGTGTCTTGTTTAGTTGCTGCAGGTCTCACAAAGTTGCTGAAACTGGCTTGAATTTGTAATCCTCCAGCCTCAGCCGGAAGGTGGAAGGCGCATACCTAACAGCCTCTGTTCTTTTTTTTTTTTTAATATTTTTTTTAATTGTAGATGGACACAATGTCTTTATTTTATTGCCTTGTATGTGGTGCTGAGGATTGAACCCAGGGCCTCACACATGCGAGGCAAGCGCTCTACCGCTGAGCTACAATCCCAGCCCCGCCTCTGTTCTTTTTTAAACATGACTAAATGACAATAAAGAAAAGGAAAAGCCTTAACTGAGGACAGAACAGAACTGCAGATGAGGACCAGTTCCATCTGGAAAGGGGGCATCTTTTCAGTAGGGAAGTAGGTTGCAAGCAGCAAGATTCATTGACAGTTTGAGAAAAGGCTCTCAGATCCTTTCCTTTTATTCATGCAGCCAAGAGAATGTCCTTTCTTCACTTCAGCAGAAGGCTGTGGATTTACTTTTCTGGAAGGGCAAAATGCAATGTCTCTAGAATGGGTGAGCAGCCAGCACAGCTGAGGGCAAGAGTACATTCTGTCTAGTACTTCCAAAGCATGTATAATTCCCTCCATACCCAATATCATAGTCAAGGTTGATTTAGTTACTCCTTCCATTCCCCCCAAGGGACAAACTTCTTACTATCTTCCCATGAAGTGAATCATATAAGAGTTTGGGTTTCAATTTTCTTTTTTTTCCCCACTTCTGTAATTTGGAGTTTAGTCTTCATAGTAAAAAGGAAGGTGGTATAATGAAGTTTAAAAAATTGAAGGTAAATATTTTTAGTGTTTTTACCAAGTTTTATCCTAATAGTTTGATTGCCCTACAATTGGTGCTTTAAAAAAAAAAACCTGATTTTAGTTGTTCTATAGATTGCAGTGCTATGTAGGGCTTTTTACATTCTAGGCAAGTGCTATACCACTGAGCTACTGCTCCAGCCCTGTTCTATAGACCTTTAGCAATTGCAAATGCTAGCTGTTTTGAACATGAAAGTTGAGGTAAAATACCTAGGCTGGGCACAGTGGCCCATGCCTGTAATCCCAGCTACTTGGGAAACAGCCAAGAGGATTTCAAATTTGAGGTCGACCTGGACTATTTAGTGAGGCTGTGTCTCAAAAAATAAAAGAGGTTTGGGTGTAGCTCAGTGGTAGTGTCCTTGGGTTCAATCTCCAGTATCTCCCCCTCCCCCCTAAAAAAACCAAAATACATAATCTGCCCTTGTAGAAGGGATGAGATGTAACACACCAAGTTTAATTCAACTGCCATTCTTTGTATGCCTGTGTACAAGTGGATGCCTCTGTAAATATTTATTTAAATCTTGTTCACCTCCATCAGAAGTTATAATGTAGAATGATGTTTCTGAAATTCTCCCCCCCCCCTTTGGTGCTTTGATTTAAACCCAGGGGTGCTTTATCACTGAGTTACATACCTAGATCTTTTTATTTTTTAATCTTGATATAGGGTCTAAGTTGTTGAGGGTCTTGCTAAATTGTTGAGGCTGACCTTGATCTTCCTGTAATCCTCCTGCCTCAGACTCCTGAGTTCCTGGAATTACAAACTTGTACCACCATGCCTGGCTTTGAAATCATATTCTAATGACCTCTGAATTCAATGAGATACTCTGTCTACAGAAGATTTAGTGGTTTAATTTCTTCTCTTTGGGAATAATATTAAACAGTAGCATATTTAAAGGCTTAGGCAAGTGTCTGGAAAATAAGCTATTTAACCATTTTTATGGTTGAGTTTTTCTTAAATATACTCCATAGAATAAAATTTCTGGAAATAGCAATCCATGTAAGAGCACTTCATCTATCCTTTATGCTAGTATATCATATTTAAAGCACCAGCTTTCCTCTGCTTACTCAATATAGATTAAGAAAGTAAGGCTCCCTCCCTATATCCTTTCCGTTCTTCTGTGTAGCCAAGGGTAAAACATTTGAGATTTTATTTCCATTAACTGTTCTTCATTAACTATGCTTAGGGGCCATCAAAAATTACTATTTTTTTTTCAGTGCTGGGAATCAACTCAGGGCCTTGAGCATGCTAGGCAATATTCTTCTGAGCTACACACCCTTTCCTCCAGTTTTTGTTTTTAATTTCAAACTGAGCTACAAATCTGTCTAAAAGCTTCTATAGAACTATTCAGAGTCCAGTAAGTTAAAGTAGCACACCCATAATCACATCGCATCTAAGATAATGGGATACCTTCATTTATGGAAACGATATTCTTGAGAGTTTATTTATAAAGTAGCATTCCCCTGTGCTCCCACACCCCCACCCCTTAATTCTGAGACAGGGTCTCACTAAGTTATTATTCTTGAACTGCCTCAGTCTCCTGAATAGCTGGGATTACAGGAATATACCAGTCACTGTGCCCAGCTAAAGTAGTTTTTGTATATATAAATATATTTTGCCATATAATGGGATAAATTAATTGGCTTTAACATAATGCTTTTCAGTTTGTAATTGTGGGTCTATTTCCCTCTTACTGTAGTAGTAAGAGGCCATTTTAAAAAAAAGAAATCTCTGTATTACTAGGGCTATGAATACTGATGGAATTAAGGAGAATAAATAATGTATCAAATCAAATACATGGAATCACTTTCCAAGGTGACCTTTGAATTGTTTTACCCACATGACCTTGACTGCCAGGAACAAGCTCTTGAATATAAAAATGGTGGGAGTGGGTAGGTAGAGAGTGTTCAAAGTGGTTCTTCCAGATTTCCTAGCAAGTCTTAAGTAATGATAATACTAGTGCAAAGGTTTCTGTTTTACCACCTTCTTATCAGCACTTGACTTTTCCCACCTTTCTAATTTTTGTCTATGTGGTGAGTTAAAGTAGTATCATTGTTTTGTTTGGTATTCTCCAACTACTGATGAATTGTAGTGTCTCTTTATATACCATTAGGACAATTTAGAACACTCCTTTTGTGAATTACCTATTCATATCCTTTACTCATTTCTTTAGTTGGGGTCTTGTCTTTTCCTGTTTGGTTAACAGAAGTATTTTGTATAGTCTAGAATATTAGCCTGGCATTTGCCTTTCCCTACTGTATCATAGATGTTAATTTTGTAGTTGGTGCCTTTCATTGGACAGTACTTAATTTTTTAAATTGATTTATTTAAATGCATTTCAAGTCATAGTACATATATAGAGCTCAATTTTTCCATTTCTCTGGTTGCAAACCAGATAGAGTCACACCATTTGTGTCTTCATACATGCACCAAGGGTAGTGATGACCATCTCAATCAACCATCTTTACTATACCTATTCCCCTTTCCCTCCCCCCACCTTTCCCCTACCCTATCCAGAGTTCCTCCATTTCTCCTATGTTCCCCATTCCCACCCCACTTATGTATCAGCATCCACTAATCAGAGAGAACATTCGGCATTTGGTTTTTTGGGATTGGCTTCCTTCACTTAGCATAATGTTCTCCAATTCCATCCATTTACCTGCAAATGCCATAATTTTATTCTCTTTTATTGCTGAATAATACTCCATTGTGTATATGTACCACAGTTTCTTTATCCAGTGATCTATTGAAGGGCATCTAGGTTGGTTCCACAGTTTAGCTATTGTGAATTGAGCTGCTATAAACATTGAAGTGGCTGCTTTACTGTAGTAAGCTGTTTTTAAGTCTTTAGGGTATAGGCCAAGGAATGGGATAGCTGGATCAAATGGTGGTTCCATTCCAGGTTTTTTAAGGAATCTCCATACTGCTTTCCAGATTGGTTGCACCAGTTTGCAATCCCACCAGCAATGTTTGAGTGTACCTTTTTCTCCACATCCTCGCCAGCACTTATTGTTGCTGGTATTTTGGGTAGCTGCCATTCTGACTGGGATTAAATGAAATCTGAGAGTAGTTTTGATTTGCATTTCTCTAATGGCTAGAGACGTTGAACATTTCTTTATATATCTGTTTATTGATTGTATATCTTCTTCTGAGAGGTTTCTATTCAGCTCCTTAGCCCATTTATTGATTGGGTTGTTTGTTTTTTTGGTGTTAAGTTTTTTGAGTTCTTTATATATCCTGGAGATCAGTGCTCTATCTGATGTGTGTGTGGCAAAAATTTGCTCCCAGAATGTAGGCTCTCTGATCACCTCATTGATAGTTTCTTTTGCTGAGAAGAAGCTTTTTAGTTTAAGTCCATCCCATTTATTGATTCTTGCTTTTATTTCTTGTGCTATAGGAGTCTTGTTAAGGAATTCAGGGCCTAATCCAATGTGATGAAGATTTGGACCTACTTTCTCCTCAATTAGACGCAGGGTCTCTGGTCTAATTCCTAGGTCTTTGATCCACTTTGAGTTGAGTTTTGTGCATGGTGAGAGATAGGGGTTTAGTTTCATTTTACTGCATATGGATTTCCAGTTTTCCCAGCACCATTTGTTGAAAAGGCTATCTGTTCTCCAATGTATGTTTTTGGCACCTTTGTCTAGTATGAGATAGCTGTATTTATGTGCATTACTCTCTGTGTCTTCTATTCTATACCATTGGTCTACATTGGTGCCAGTGTCTATTTGGTGTCTATTTTGATGCCAGTACCTTGCCATTTTTGTTACCATTGCTTTGTAGTAAAGTTTAAGGTCTGGTATTGTGATGCCTCCTGCTTCACTCTTCTTGCTCAGGATAGCTTTGGCTATTCTGGGTCTCTTATTTTTCCAAATGAATTTCATGATTGCCTTTTCTATTTCTATAAGAAAGCACTTTGGGATTTTAATTGGGATTGCATTGAATCTGTATAGCGCTTTGGGTAGTATGGTCATTTTAATAATATTGATTCTGCCTATCCAAGAACATGGGAGGTCTTTCCATCTTCTAAGATCTTCTTCAATTTCTTTCTTTAGTGTCTTGTAATTTTCGTTGCAGAGGTCTTTCACCACTCTTATTAGATTGGTTCCCAAGTATTTTATTTTTTTGGAGGCTATTGTGAATGGAGTAGTTTTTCTAATTTCTCTTTCAGAGGACTCATTGCTGATGTATAGAAATGCATTTGATTTATGGATATTGATTTTATGTCCTGCAACTTGACAGTACTTAATTTTAATGTATTTAATTTTTATACAATATTATGGAATTAGTCTTTTTCCTTTTGGCTTATATCCTTATGACTTTTTTAAAAAACCTTATGTCTTATGGCTTTTACCAATAAAGATAGTTTGCACTTTCAGTTATACATTTTATAATTCATCCTTTCATTAGGTCTCCATGTGAGTCCATCCTTGCATATGGCTTAGAATAGTAATTCAATTTTATTTTATTTTTAATTTTAATTTAATTTTTTTCCATGTGGTGATATGATACTGTTTTGCCAGCCTTGTGAACTAATTTGTGGTACCACTGTTCTTTTTTTTTTTTTTAATAGTTATTTTTTAGTTGTAGGTGGACACAATATCTTTATTTTCATGTGGTGCTGAGGATCGAACCCAGTGCCTCCCGCATGCTAGGCGAGCACGCTACCACTGCGCCATAATCCCAGCCCCGGTACCACTGTTCTTGTAACTTATATATCATGTCCTGTATTTCCATGATTTCTTCTTCTTCTTTTTTTTTTTTTGGTACCGGGGATTGAACTCAGGGACACTTGACCACTGAGCCACATTCCCAGCCCTATTTTGTGTTTTATGTAGAGACAGGGTCTCACTGAGTTACTTACCACCTTGCCGTTGCTGAGGCTGGCTTTGAATTTGCGATCCTTCTGGCTCAGCCTCCCAAAGTGCTAGGGATTACAGGTGTGCACCACTGTGCCCAGCTTCCATGATTCTTAAGAGTGTGGGTGTAAGTTACTGAGAGTATAGTTTTTTTCTCATATTACTGACACTTTTTTTTTTTATTACTCTGGCTTTGTGCTATTTCTCAAGACTATGACAATTAAAAAGACGTTAGTTCTCCTTTAGATTAGATTAGTCTAAAAAAATCAGTATAGTCCCAATTAAATTTCATCTATTATTTTCTTTTTTCTAATCCCCTTTTTAATAATTATATTTTGTTTATTTTTTATGTGGTGCTGAGAATTGAACCTAGTGCCTCAGATGTACTAGGCAAGTGCTCTACCACTGAACCACAACTGTAGCCCTCTCTATTTTCTTAAGGGATTTGGCAAACATTCTAAAACTTGAATGGAAAAAATAAAGACCCTTTTCAAAATTGATTTTATAGTTTTCAAGAAATATGTTTATTTCATCTATTTTTTAAAAATATTTTTTGTTAATGGATCGATTTACTTATTTTTATATATATATATATATATATATATATATATATGCGGTGCTGAGTATCGAACCCAGGGTCCCTCACACACCAGGCAAGCGCTCTACCTCTGAGCTATAACTTCAGCCCTCATCTATTTTTAAAACAATACAATTTTCATTTTAAAATATTTTGTTTACAGAAAAATTGTGAAGATAGTACAAAAAATTCCCACTGCTGTTGACAAATTCTTTTATCTTTTTTTCCATCTTTGTTTCCTCTTCATTCCTGAAGGACATCTTCACTGAATTTAGAATTATGTACTGATAGTACTTTTAGCACTTTAGAAGTATTGTTCTACAGTCTTTTGGCATCTGTGATTTCTGATGAGAAATCCTTTTATTTTAATTATTGTACTGTTACATGAAATGTGTCATTTTTTTTTTTTTTTTGGCTGCTTTTAAGATTTTATTTTTCGGCTGGTGCAGGGGCTGAGGCAGGAGTATTCAAAGTCTGTGGCCAGCCTCAGCAACTAAGTGAGACACGCAGCAACTTCACTAGACCCTGTCTCCAAGTAAAAAAGGATTGAGGATAAAGCTCATTGGTAAAGCACCCCTGGATTCAATCCCCAGTACAAAAGAAGAAAAAAGAAAAAAAATTATGATTTTTGGTTTTCAGCAGTTTATGATGTGTCTAGGTCTGGTTTTCTTTAGGTTATTCTGTTTGGGATACATTGCATTTCTTCAATCTGTAAACTTACTTCTTTACCCAAGTTTTAAAAGCTTGTAACTCCATTATTTCTTCAATTATTATTTCTTCAGTTACTGTTTCTGCACCAACCAGTTTCCTTTTTTTCTGTGATTCCAGTGATGTGGCTATTAGGCCCTTTGATAATGTTTTATAATCCCTGAGATTCTGTTAATTATTTTTCAGTCTCTCTTCATTCTTCAGATTGAATACATTCAGTTTATCTTTTTGTTCATTCAGTTTTTCCCTGGTTCCTCAATTCTGCTATTCTGCTTGTCCTGTGATTTTTTAAAAAAATTTGACATGCTTAATTTTTCTATTGTAGAATTTTCATTTGGTTTTATTAAAACACTTTATTTTAAAATAATTATAGATCTATATGAAGTTGCAAAGTGTATAGAGGTCTCATAAATCCTTCTTCCAGCTGCTCTCCCTGTTATTGTCTTGAGTAACTATATAGTACATTATTAATACCCAGGAATTGACATTGATAGAATCCACAGAGCTTATTCAGATTTTTCCAATTACATGCGCATGTGGATGTGTGGTTTTCTGCAGCTTGAGCACAAGTGTAACTTCATCCAACACCACCACAAGCTACAGAACAGAACTGTACCATCACCTGTTTGCTGCTTTTTCTTTGCTGAAGACATCTGTCTTTTAAGAGTGTTACTTTTACCTCAAGGAGCATGGCTATGATAAGTGCTATAAATTTTTTTGATAATTCTAATATCTGTTTAGCTTTAGTTTCAGCATGTATTCATGGTCCTTCCTCCCAAGAACTGGTCATATTTTCTTGTTTCTTTCTGGATTGAGTAATTTTGGGTCACATTCTGAACATGTTGAATATTATGTTGTGACACTTGAGATCCTGTTACAATCTTCAGAGAATAATTGAATTTTGCTTTGTGTTTTAAGTAGGGAGTTAGCTTGACCAAGTTCACATCTTAAGTTTGGTCTCATCTTTTTAGGTGGTGGTTGCAATAAATATCATTTCTTAGCCTTTGCTATGCTGTTTGGAATTACTCTGCATATACACTAATCAAGGGTTAGTCTGGGACTTGGGTAGTGTCTTATTGTAGTTCAGGTCTCAAAGCTTTTGCTATCCTTTAGAACTGTTTTACATATGGGAGCTGAAGAGTCAACCCAAGACTTGGGTTTGTATATAGAATTTGGGATCCCCTTTCCCAACTTTCTTCTGTTTGGCATTTTTTCCCCACAGTCTTGGGCTCCCAAGGGTCCTTTTCCCCAATATATTCCTGTGTCTGGGCTATATCTCAAGTCAGGGGCCAGGAGAGGAGAAATGAAGGAAAAACTGGGATGGGGGGTAAGAGGTTGGGAAGGGAGGGAGGAAATTATCTATGCTCTTTGGCTTGTGTGGGGTTTTCAGTCCTTTGGCTAGAATAAGGGAATTTCTTGCAGCAGTTTTAGTTTGTGTGTCTGTTGTGTTGTTTTTTGATTTGGGCCACCAGAACAAGCTCATCTTTGGGTCAAAACCAGAAGAAAGAAAAGAAAAAAAAAAGCAGGAAAGTCACTGTACAATACGTCTCTAGTGGATTTCCCTCGTTTGTCTGCTATCTCTTTTCTGAACTCACAGGTAGTTGCTTGTTGTATTTAATTCTCAGTGCCTAGTTGTAATCAGTGAATGAGACAGGCTATTGTGCTCTTACTCTCTTCTTGGCTCACACCAGAAGTATGTTTCTATACTATTTTTTAAAGCTGAAAACTTGTAAAAAACAACTCCATAAAAGTTGCAGGCAATTAAGCTTTGTGTGAACGATTTCAAAGGATATTATGCCTCTTCCACATTAGAACAAAATTGCCAATTTCAGTTTTTTTTCCTCTCTAAGAATTTCTTTCCCCTTATGTGAGTTGGGAAACCGGAGATGAGGTGAAGGGTAGTGGTAGAGGGTAGTGGCATTCCTGAAGTCATGCTTTTCTCTGACCGAATTTAAAATAGTCTCTGAGTTGCTTGGTGAAAATTGCTTTGTTAGAGTGTAATTTGTTAATTTCAGGGCACAGCATCCAATAACAGAGAAACTAGTTAATGTCATAAACTTATGGAAGCAGAGAACTTGCTGGTAATTAATATGCATCTTCTATGGAATTTCCTCATGGTCTGGGGAAAGCAGTAGAGTGTTATCCATCAGTGTATTAAACTTTGTGGGGAGATTGGAGAGGTGAGCTGGGCATGCATATTTCTGTAGACCAAACATATTGGATTGTTTCATTTATAACAGGGCCTCCTTTTGTGATTGGTAATATCTTTATGTGTCTTTTTTTGCCCCCGGTACTGGGGATTAAACCCAGGGGCCTTCTACCCTGAGCTACACCCCAACCCCTCCCCCCCTTTTTAAAATATATTTTTGGTTGTAGATGGACATAATATCTTTATTTTATTTATTTAAAAAAAATTTTTTTTAGTTGTTGATTGACCTTTACTTATTTATTTATATGTGGTGCTGAGGATGGAACCCAGTGTCTCGCACATGCCAGGCAAGCACTCTACCACTGAGCCACAATCTCAGCCCCTATTTTATTTATTTTTATATGGTGTTGAGGGTGGAACCCAGTGCCTCACGTATGTGAGGCGAGAACTCTACCACTGAGCTACAATCCCAGCCCCATCCCAGCCCTTTTTATTTTTGACTTTGAGACAGGGTCTGGCTGAGCTGCCCAGGCTGGCCTTGAACTTCTGATTCTCCTGTTTCAGCCTTCCAAGTAGCTGGGATTTACAGACATGTGTCACTGTGCTGGCCTGGTAACATCCTTTTTCGCTTGCTAGACATTTGCAGATTAGAGGGAATGTGCATGTGAATTCCACCATCCTCAGCTGAGGGCCCCTTCTGTGGCAATACTCTCTTGTTAGTTTCCAGAAAGTTGAAGTTCTGAGAGAAGGCTTTTAACCCCTTCCTAGGTGGCTGTTAGAGATTGCCTATTCTTACGTAGTTGCCTTCTCAATATTATCTTTTACCAAACCATGGCTTGAGATTCAGCTGTTTTACAAAACTATACTCCACTTTAAGTAAGCTATAACTTTAAGTTATTATATAAATATCAGATTAATATTGGTCTCTTTAGGGGCTGGGGCTATAGCTCAGTGGTAGAATGCTTGCCTAGCATGTGTGAGGCACTGGGTTTGATCCGTAGCACCACATTTAAAAAAACAAACAAATATTGGTGTCTTTAAAGATTTTATTTTTGTACTTGTTTTTATTACTGTTTTCAAAGTCATAAATACCAAATGATGTTTTAAGATTTTTAATACATTTTTAAATTTATTGTGACACAAATAAGTTTAAAATATTATCTGACTTCAAATAAAGAATGAACTTTCATGTTAATGTCTGCTAGTTATTAAATTCAGATCTGTTGCAATTTGGGTGTACAACTTGTCACCTCTATAAATGGAGTTCTCTGATTCCATTAGAAGAGATTCTGTTGTTTAACTGGACTTTTGCTGTGTCATGATTCATCACTTCTTAAAATCAACTCTAGAAGATTTTCCAAGTCCTGATTGTTTAATTGCTTGATCTCTGCAGTGCTGGGTATTGAACCCAGGGGCTCATGCATGGTAGGCAAACTGTGCCACAAAGGCCCAATTTAAACCGAGAAAGTTCTCTATTTTCCTTGAGTTATTAAAAATCTTGATGTCTTGAAAATAGATCTAAAGAATTTGTCTTTTATATTCTGTAGTGTGTAGTATATATATTATCTATACATTTGTATGTGAGCATGCATATGTATATTTGTATGTATATTGGAATGCTCAGTGTTCTAGATGTATTAGTTGGATTGGTAAATATTTGAGTACCTGATAAATACAAACTTTGTTCTGCACGAGACATTACTGACATTCTGAAATATAATGATATAGGCAGATGTTATGTGAATATGTCATGCATAAACAAATGATTTTTTGCAATATTTTAGGTGTTTTGATGTCTTACTTTGAAAGAATAGCATTTTTTAAATCAAGGTTCTTACAAGTTTGGGTTTTATTCTCTCGACAAAACTTTTACTTACTGCCTAACTTTAGTAGACACTAGATGTAGCAGAATGACTATGACCCAGCTTCTGTCCATAAAGAGCTCATAGTCTAATCAGGAACTGACTTGGAATGAAAAGGAAATTAAAATATGATTCTATGCTGAGGTAAATGATAATAAGGGTAGGAAAAGCAAATGCCATGGCAGCATAGGGGAGGGACTGAGGAAGGATGGAGTTGCCAAGAAAAGCCTCACAGAATATGTAATTGTTGGCAGCCTCTTGAGTGACTAAGGCTGAAGGTAGGTGGCAGTGAAATTCTCTGTGGCCCTTGAAACCTACCCTTCCTTCAACCCCATACTGGGGATTGAACAGAGGGGTGCTCTGCCACTGAATTTTGTCCTTAGCCCTTTTTAGTTTTTATATTGAGAGAGAGAGTCTCACTAAGTTGCTCACGCTGGCCTTGGACTTGGAATCCACCCTCCCACTCCTGTCCTAGTAGTTGGAATTACAGGCATATGCCACCTTGCCTGGAAACTCTCCCTTTTAACAGAAGGTATTTCTTATTTGTCTTCATTCAATCTGTAAGAATTAAGCAAGAGTTGTATTTATTTATTAAATTTTTTAGTTGTAGATGGATTCAGTACCTTTATTTTATTTATTTATTTTTATGTGGTGTTGAGGATAGAACCCAGTGCCTCATGCATGCTAGTCAAGCACTCTACCACTGAGCCACAACCCCAGCCAGCAAGAGTTTTAAAAAATCTCGCAACCTAGGGTTTGTTTTATCATCTTATGTGCCTTCCCTTTCTCTTGAAAGCTAAGAAGTGTTATCACATGCTGATTTAAAATAAATAAATAAATAAATAAATAAATAAATACATGCCAGCCACCAAACTAAGATCAAGTTTCCTCAAACTTGGTTGGATACATACTCCTCTTTTTAAAAAACTGCACTTGTACAAAGGAAATTTTTTTCATTATATATTGTGAAGTTAAGATGTATTTCCTAGAAAAATATTTTGTAGTAAGAGGAACTGAAAGCATTTGTCAAGGAGAGATTTAAGGGTTACTAAATTTGTGGCACCTTGGACCAGTGGTGTTCTGGAAGTGATTTTGCAACAATTTGCTTCAGCAAACATTTACTGAATGCTGTTGGCAAAGGACTCCTACTCGGCTCTCTAATGGATAAGAAAATGAACAAAATGCAGGCTGTGGTTTGAAGGGACTTCTGTACACTGTACTATTTCTCAATGTCTTCTCTTCCATTCCCTATTTTTGCCATTTCCCAAATAATTAAAATTAGAGCTCAGTCCTGTAAAGTGGAAAGTCTGTAAAATTGGTTTGCTTTAAATGTCAGTTATAGTTTCTCTTTTGTTCTGACAGAATTTAGAGTAGCAGTGAACGTTTTGGTGTCTCATTGCTTCCTTCCATAAATTAACATTTACATAAGTGGCTGCCTTTCATGGAGCATTATGATCCAGCCCCTCTCATGCTGTGATTCTTCATGGACAGTATTAAATCAGATCTGAGCAGCTCTAGGAGACAGTTGAGAGTTTGAGAATATTCTCAGTGTCAGCATTTGGCTAGCATGTGCTGTTAAAACAAAGGATGCTCTTGGCACTCAAACTGATTAGGCATGTACCATTCCATATGTGAACTCTCACAAATAAGTCTGCATAGGATCTTCTGTGCTTTCATTTGGGCTGAATTAAATGGTTAATATTCTTTTAGGCTCCCCCCTAAATCTATCACAGACTAGTAATACATAACCCAGAAGAAGTAAGTCCCATAAAGTCTCCAAATAAAGCCACTTACCCAGAAGCCAGAGTTCTGGCTTTACAGCTGTAACACTCAGTTTCCTTGAACAGATCACTGCTTGAACACCCTACTCTGTAGAACTTTTTGCTGGGTGCTTTAGGGTGTAAAGAGACATAATATTCAGTACTGTGAAGGTGCTTACAGATAGTTGTTCCACCTGCCATTCCATTCTCAGTCCCATTTCTTCCTGGCCAAACCCAGTCTATAGTAACCTACCACTCAGTTTGGTACAAATTCATTAGATGCGTCTGCTCCAACACAGTCTGTCTTTATCCTTAGTGCACATAGGTGTTGGAAACAGTAGGGAAGATATGTCTTAAGCCCTGGATAGTATCTGCAGTGATAGGTCAAGAAGACCATTGTAGTGCTTGAGGTATTGTTTCAGGGCAATTTTCCCTCCCTCCCTCCCTTACCTTTTTGGTACTGGGGATTGAACCCAGGGGTACTTAACCCGAGTCACATCCCCAGCCCTTTTTATTTTTTATTTTGACAGGGTCTCACCAAGTTGCTTAGGGACTCACTAAGTTGCTGAGGCTGGCTTTGAACTTGGAATCCTCCTGCTTCAGCCTCCTAAACTTCTGGGATTATAGGCGTAAACCATGCTTGACTGCAATTTTATTTTTCTAATGGAGTCCCACGGTTGTCATAGTTCAAACAGACAGAAACCAGATAGCAGACAGTTTTTAAAAACAATTCAGTTTTGTTGACATTTTATTTCTCTCAGAATGTGTATTTTCCCTTCCTCAGACTAAAAATGGCACAACATAACGTGATAATGCAGAGATATTTTTGCATGAAATCACTAAATTCATTCATTTATTTATTTTTTAAAAAATATTTATTTTTTAGTTGTAGGTGGACAGAATATCTTTATTTTAGTTTTTATGTGGTGCTGAGAATTGAACCCAGTGCCTCATGCGTGCTAGGTGAGCACGCTACCACTGCGCCATAACCCCAGCCCCCACTAAATTCATTTATTTGAATAATTTGTTTTCTCAAGTATTTTTAAAATAACCAGAGATAAGTATTTATGAATCATATGTAAGTATTTGGAGGACACTTTGGAGATGTATTTTTCTTAGGAATAGG
>PVHX01011651.1:37369-63271 GCA_004024805.1 Geosciurus inauris
TAAAATAACCAGAGATAAGTATTTATGAATCATATGTAAGTATTTGGAGGACACTTTGGAGATGTATTTTTCTTAGGAATAGAAGTTTGTTATGATATCCTTGACTGTGTTTGATGATTAAGAACTCTTGGAAATCTTTTCCCAAATCTCACAGTCTCAAAGTGGATCCTAAATTCAAAATTAATTTCAGCCATAATTATGTCTTTAATGTTGGCAGTCTTTTGCCAATTTCATTTTTATTTTTATTTTTATTTTTTGGTACTGGAGATAGAACTCAGGGGCACTCAACCACTGAGCCACATCCCCAGCCCTATTTTGTATTTTATATAGAGACAGGGTCTCACTGAGTTGCATAGCACCTCACTGTTGCTGAGGCTGGCTTTGAACTCGTGATCCTCCAGCCTCAGACTCCTGAGCCCCTGGGATTACAGGTGTGCGCCACTGCGCCCAGCACCAATTTCATTTTATAAACAAATGTGAAACAAATACTTAAGAAACTTCCATCTGAAGGGAAACCAGGGAACTAACAGCATTTAAGATTTTTTTGAATTATTTTACTAGAAGTATATTAGATTAATTAAGTTACATTGATCTAAACATAGATTGCTGTTTAGTTAAATCTAATATTAGCATCTAGAAGTGAAGTTGGGGTAGGAGAAAGCAATAAATAGTGCCTCTCTTCTTCAACCAGGTTCTGGATACATTGAAAAAAACCTGAAGAATTAGTAGATGAGGGTCATAATATCACTTTTATTATTGATATAGGTGAAGGCAAAAGAAGCAGATTAGTGTTAAAGGCAAATTGGCTTGCTAACTGAATTCTGTAATAGTCAGGTGAGCCCCTGGTCACAGTGATGCTAGACTGGAGAAGGCATGTGTAGCAAACAAACCTTCCACCCAACTGAGCTCCAGTAGGTAGCTCACGTAAATGAGGCACAATTGAACTATTTTTCTCAAATTTGCCAATCAGATTAGTTGCTTCCTTCTCCAGGATAGAATTATCTAAGTAGCAAAGAAATGCCAGAGATGTTAAAACTGGTGGGCCTGGATTTTTGGAAGGAGATTTCAGAAGGGGAATAACTGTTCTCCTCTAGCACATGTTTCCTTTTTCCATGTGTGGTTATGAAGAATGGGTTGGTGCCAAGATAGGAAGTAGCAGCATATGTAGGCCAAGGAGTAAACCTTGTTTTAGGGGAAGAGACTTTATAATAGTTGGAAATTGTTGCACATATTTGTTTATGGGAATAATGGGAATTGTTTGTCCTTAGGCAATTCTTTCTGCCTTTCTGAAACATCAGTGATTTAGCAGTCCTTTCTGTGCAATGAGATGACATCCACAACTTTGTTTTCTCTTGCCCTTTAACATTTTAAAATATACCTTCCAACTTCTTTTTAGTTTTATTTTCCCTCAAGCTCCTCGTGTTTTGCATGATCATAGCCAGCTTTCTTTTCATTTGGCATGCTCTCCTTGGCTGATGTCAGAGATGATTTAGATATTACTTATCCTGACAATTTCCACATCTGTATCTGCCACTCAGATCTCAGTTCTGAGTTCCCTATTTGTATTCAGTATTCTATAACAGTTCTACCTGCACCATCTGAAACTTATCTCTTCTACCCATTCTCTCAATAGCATCATCTCAGAAGCCCTTCCCTTCTATTTTGTGTTCACAATCTTTGTAACATCTACAGCCTGTCCACTGGGTTAGGCCAGAAACCTGGGTGTCACTGCAGACTCTTCCTTACTGCTTCTCTCCTAGGTCAGAGGTTGGCTAACTGTAGCTATTCAGTCTATTCTGGCCAGTAGCCACAGTGAGCAAAGATGTGTGTGCCAACATGACTTTTACTTATTTTTTTGGTACCAGGGATGGAACTCAGGGGCACTCAACCACTGAGACATATTCCCCAGCCCTGTTTTTTTCTTTCTTCCTTTTTCTTTTTTGTGGTGCTGGAGATTGAACCTATGACCTTGTGCATGCGAGGCAAGCACTCTACCAACTGAGCCATATCCACAGCACTCCCCAGCCCTATTTTCTGTTTTATTTAGAGATAGGGTCTCATTGAGTTGCTTAGTAGCCTTGCTGTTGATGAGGCTGGCTTTGAACTTGCAATCCTCCTGTCTCAGCCTCCTGAGCCACTGAGATTACAGGGAAGAGCCACAGCACCCTGCTGACTTTCACATTTTTCAATGGTGTTTCAAACAAATATATGTATTTGTGACAGGGACCATATGTGGTCTGCAAAAGTCTAAGTAAGTATTTATTCTCTGACTATTTATAGAAAAAGTTTTGTTACCTCTATCCCTACTGTTCATTTATCTTGCCTGCTTGTTTCCTCTGAGATGAATGCAGAAACTGCATAACTTGTCTTTTTATAAAATACAAACCTAATAATGTCTGCTCTTGTTAAAAACACTGCAGAGTATATTACCCTTTCCTATTTTCTGCCTGCAACAACCTCTTTAACATTTAGGACTCTGTTGTCATCTTTTCCATTAAGCTCAACTGTCTTCAATGGAGTTCTACCCTTACTCCACCTGTTGGATATTCAGTCTTCCCTTCTATACTGCACACTGAGGGCAAGCTCCATATCCCATTCTGTTTTATATCCTCTTTGCCTTATACCCTGTCAGGCAAGATGTAGGACTCTAATGAGTTAATACTTTCAGTGCCTGCTTTGAGGAAGTTTATTCCTAACACATGGAAAATTGTAGTAGTCGAAAGATATCATTGATCAGTTTGAGTTGGTAGGCAAGATTTATAACTTCTAGGTTTTTGATACAATTATGCTTCATTCTTTCAATTTATTTTATAACTTTTAAAAATTTAACTTTTTATTTTGAGGTAATTGTAGATTCACATGCAATTATAAGAAATAATGTAGCCGACGCGGTGGTGCATGCCTGCGATCCCAGCACTTTGGGAGGCTGAGACTGGAGAATCGTGAATTCAAAGCCAGACTCGGCAATGGTGAGACGCTAAGCAACTCAGTGAGACCCTGTCTGTAAATAAATCACAAAATAGGGGTGGGGATGTGGTTCAGTGGTTGAGTACCCCTGAGTTTATCCCCGGTACCCCAAAAAAGAGAAAGATCCTAGTTACTTTTTACCCATTTCCCTCTATGGTAACAACGTATTGCAAAATTATAATACCACAACCAGGAAGTTGATAGGGCCAACATACAAAGCATTTCCATCACTTCAAAAATCCCTCTTCTTGCCCTTAAGTCCATACCTACTTCTGCTCCTTATGTAGCCCCTAACATTCACTAACGTGTTCTTCATTTCTATAATTTTGACAGTTCAAGAATGTAATATAAATGGAGCTGGTCCCAGTGGCACATGCCTGTAATCCCAGCAGCTTGGGAGGCCGAGGTAGGAGGATGGAGAGTTCAAAGCTAGCCTCAGCAAAAGTGAGGCACTAAGCAACTCAGTGAGACCCTGTCTCTAAATAAAATACAAAATAGAGCTGGGGATGTGGCTCAGTGTTTGTGTGAGTGCCCCTGAGTTCAATCCCTTGTACCCCCCAAACAACAACAACAAAGTATGTAACCTTTTGAGATTGGATTTGTGATGTGTGTGTGTATACAGCATAAGGGCGCTCTACCAAGGATCTTCATAACTACCACTTTAATGTTTCATTTTGAGACAGGGTCTCCTCCCTGAATTGCCAGGGCTGGCCTCGAACTTGTGATCCTCGTGCCTCAGCCTCCTAAGTGATTGGAATTATAGTACTGTGCCATCTTGTCTGGCTGGAATTGGATTTTTTAAATAAGCATAATTCTTTAGAGGTATATTCAACTTATTAATAATATCAATAGTTCTATTATTGCATTTGCATAGTTCTTATTTGTTAATTTATTTTTAAATGTACTTTGGCCTAGGCTACTTAGGCCTTACTAACCACATTGAAATTGCATGCTATTTTATTATTTAAAAAAATTGTTTTTGTGGTACTGGTAATCAAACCCAGGGCCTGTGTGTGCTATGCAAGTGCTCTAGCTCTACCCTCAGATCAAGAATAATTATTTGATTTTATAAACTTTAAAATTGGTTTTGGTACTGAGGATTGAACTCAGGGGTACTCCACCACTGAGCCACACCCCCAGCCCTATTTTGTGTTTTATGTAGAGACAGGGTCTCACTGAGTTGCTTAGCGCCTCCCCGCTGCTGAGGCTGGCTTTGAACTCGTGATTCTGCGGTCTCAGCCCCGCAAAGTGCTGGGATTACAGTTGTGCGCCACCGCGTCCAGCTCTTTTTAAATTTTTATCATGGGGTGGCCAGCACCCTGCCAGGTTATTTTCCTGTTCAGAAGATTGTGAGCCATCTGAGAAAAAGTCTGAAATAATTAGTAAAGAAATAAGAGATAAACAGAAATTAGATCAAAGAGGAGCACTTGATAGATTTCTCCAGTCCTGTTAGGAGCTGGAACTGAACTGTGGAAAATGGCTCTGGTTCTTTATTTAAGAGAGAGTACATCAAAGGGATAAGGTTTCAGCGGGAGGAGTTTTGATTGTCTCAGTGTAGCAAGGGTCTTAATTGTCATCCTGGCAAGCCATACCCATCTCTGAGAGGCTGTGTGGCTCCAGTGGGTCACCCCATCTCCAGTGCAGTGCTGAACCTTTGACAGAGCTGGGTTAGAAAGTCACATGTAGTGGGCAGTCTCAAACGAGCAAGATTGTTGCTAGGAGTTCCTAGATACTAGACTTTCCTACCCAATGGCGTCCATGTTGATTTGGTTCATGCACATTTCACGTATGGCTCCCTGCAAATTTTAATTGCCCCGCCCCCAGAACTGGGGATTGAATCTAGGGATTTGAGCACTTGGGCACACCTGGTAACACTGAGCCATGCTCCCAGCTCCTTATAACTTTGTTCCTCCCTCCCTCCCCTTCCTTGATATATATGAAGAAAATATGGCCTTAGGCAGCTATGTAATTGGAAAAATCAGGAGTATTTTAATACTCTTATCAGATAACTGTGCACATTCTTCTTACTCCACATCCAGCCTCCTTAAATGGTAGTTTCTTAAAGATAAGTTACAATGTAGAATATGAAACCTTATTAATTAACTTTTCCTACTGTTACATTAAAATCCATTTTTCTCTTTGGTACTTTATTTATTTGAGTCCTGGGGGACTCAGGGATACTCGACCACTGAGCTACATCCCTAACCCTATTGTCTATTTTATTTAGAGACAGGGTCTCACTGAGTTGCTTAGTGCCTTGTCTTTGCTGAGGCTGGCTTTGAACTCGCCATCTTCCTGCTTCAGCCTTCTGAGCCACTGGGATTACAGGCATGTGCCTTTGCGCCCGGCTCTCTTTGGTACTTTAAACAGGTCTGTTACTCATGCATTTTTTTTTAAATGTCGTGTCAGTTATTTGAAAAATATTGAATTACTGTTTTATACACGCTTAAAGTTATTGACACTTTTTATTAAATTATCAAAAACTCATACTGGGAAGCTGTCAGACTTCAGGTTTTCTAAGTTTTTGATTTTTGCCTGAAATCACTCAGTTCTCTTAAGTGTATGTTTGATAGTCCTGCCAGTGACAGTCTTCATTGATTTTTGAGAAAATGTCTGCCCAATATCCAAGTATGAATAATCATTGTTTATCCTCATTCTTTTATTTATTTTAGTTTTTAAATTTTTTCTAATTAGTTGTACATGACAGTACAAATGCATTTTGATGCATCTACATAAATGGAGTATAATTTCTCATTCTTCTGGTTGTACATGGTGTAGAGTTACACAGATCGTCCTCATTCATTCTTTCAAGTAGAAATGGGCTTAAATAAGAAAGCAGCCAGTTCAGCTCACAACTCAGTTGTACATGTCTTTTCTCAGAACAACAGAATATTCAAAAGGCGTGGACTCAGGAGTCTAGGTGTGATAAAATCAGCAACTTAGAGTTGAGTACATAGCCTAAGTCACCACTACCTTGATTTGTGCTAAGGCTTAAGGTGTTTTTCTCAACCTTGATTTTGTACTGTCAGTGCAAATAATTTAAGAATGTATAGTTTGAGAACCATGTCTGTAGATAATGTACAAGAGGTAGAATTTTCTCATAGCTTCCCACATAGTGAAAAAAGCAAACAGTGGGGTAATATTATTGAAAAAAAAATTTTTTTTTTTTTTTTTAAACATTGTGGCCTCCTATAAGTTCTCATGGATCGGGGAGGGGAGCAAAAAACTGTGGACAGGATTTTGGAAAACTGCTATTTAACTGTAATTTTTTTTTAAATTTTTATTTATATTTTTAGTTGTAGGTGGACAGAATATTTTTATTTTGTTTTTATGTGGTGCTGAGGATCGAACCCAGTGCCTCACGTGTACTAGGCGAGCACGCTACCACTGCGCCACAATCCCAGCCCTTACTGTAATTTCTTACTTAACCTATTCTCTCTCATTTCTTTTCTTTGCCTTTACTTGTCCTGACATAGACCTGTAGGTGTGCTGATCTGGTCCGAGTACCTTTCCTGGTTTGTTCTCCACTCTTACAAGTGGCCTCACACAGGCACCAGGCAAATGCCGGGAATAACCTTGGGCACAAATGTGAAAACCAGTTCATAGCCTTACTTAAGCCTCAAGGGGGAAAAGCAACAGGGAAGGGCCTCAAACCTGCTAACCTTGTTGGCTGGCTTGTGAATGCATTTAGAAATTGGTCATATCACATGGGCCTGAGTCCACAGTGAGATATTAGCTGTGAGTCAAATGCATTAATTCCTGAAGAAGTTTTTCAGGCTCCTGGGTGGGAGAGACTCTCAGTCTACCAAGGGCCCTCTAGAACTCTAGAGAGTTCTCAGGACTACACACTAGTTCTCAAGGTTCTGAATCGCATCACAGTCTTTCCATTCTAACTCATTCTGCTTATCCCCAGGAAAAAGTTCTCTAGTTTCTGGCTGTAATAAACCTTGACAGCCAAGAGATTATTCCTTATGAGTACTTTACATGCTTCTCCTTTTGTAACTTAAGCCCATTTCCTTTAGTTTTATTTTTAATAAAAATAAGTATCTAATAGCAGTGCTCTTTTTGCCACTTCTTTATATTTGAAGACAGTTTCATTTCCTGTATCTTCACTCCTAGTCTACTTTTAACCTTTCTTTCTTCTTTTATTAACCTAGTGCCTATAGTCCAGTGTGTCTGAATTAAGGTGCTTTTGCTTCTCAGGGGACCTTTGGCAATACCTCAATATATTTTTGGTTTTCACAACTTAGGGCTGGGGTGCTTCTGGCATCTAGTGAGTAGAGGTCAGGGATCTTGCCTTGATTTTAGCAAAATCACTAATTACATTATTACAAGATTTTAACACAATTTAGGTTCAAATGATAGAAATATCCTGTACAAGGCTGCCAAATAATTATCCAGCCCCACGTGTCAGTAATGCCAGTCTTGAAAGATCCTGTTTTAGTCCTTTCATATAATTTGTTAGCTCGCTCTTAACGTTTTTTGCTGAATTAAGTATTTAGCTTTACTTAGTGTTTATCTGAAATTGAGGTTTTACTTTGGAGAAAAAAATTTTTTTTTAGTAGAACATCTTTTAAAAAAATATATACATATATATATAGTTGTAAGTGGACACAATAACTTTATTTTATTTATTTATTTTTATGTGGTGCTGAGGATCGAACCCAGGGCCTTTTATGTGCTAGGTGAGCACCCTACTACTGAGTCACAACTCTAGCCCTGGAGAAAATATTTTTAAGTATTTGGTATAATTAGATTCTAGTGGTAGAACCCTTTTGGGAATTTTGCCTTTTATTTGTGCCTTAGGTCATTCCAGATCATTAGTTTTTAAACTTGAGTGACTACACCTGCCTGTGACTCAAAAATAATAGATTTTGCCTGGGCTGTTGATGCACACCTTTAATCCCAGTGACTCAGGAGGCTGAGGCAGGAAGATTGCAAATTCAAGACCAGCCAGTACATCTTAGAGAGTCCCAGTCTCAAAATAAAAATAAAAATGGGTTGGAGTAGGGCTGGGGTTGGGCTGGGGTTGTACTGGGGTTGTAGCTCAGTGGTAGAGCACTTGCCTTGCACATATGAGGCACTGGGCTCGATCCTCAGCACCACATAAAAATGAAAAAATAAAGGTGTTGTGTCCATCTACAACTTAAAAATAAAATCATTAAAAGGCGGGGGAGCTGGGGTTGTGGTTTAATGGTATAGTGCTTGCCTAGCTCATATGAGGCACTGGGTTCGATCCTCAGCACCACATAAAAATAAATCAATAAAATAAAGGTGTTGTGTCCATCCACAACTAAAAAATAATTAAAAAAAAAAAAAAAAGATCTGGAGATGAGAACTCAGTAGTAAAGCACCCCTGGGTTCAAATCCCAGTACTTCAAAAAGCAAACAAATAAATCCAGACTTTAGGCTCTGCCTGAATCTTTAAGAAAACTTACCTAGAAATATCTATTAATGTCAGATTGAGAATCAGTGAAGTAGGTATGGATTCATGAATTTAAAAAAATGAATATGCTCTTAAGACTGCTCCTGTATAAAGAAAATGTCCTTTGTTGGTTTCAGAAATAATATATACCTGCTTGGGTAACCAGTTCTGTCAGTAAAACCAGTCAGGTAGCCCTCAGGTTAGCCAGGCTGTTCTACTAGGAGTTTGGTGTCCAGTAGGACTTGAGTTCTTTCCACCCATATGATGTTTGTCTGGTTGACCACCAGCTAGGTTTCAGAGGGGGAAGGAAAGAAAAGAAAATGTGGGGGTGGGGTGGGGTGAAGGACATGGCTAGTAGAATATGAGGAGTACTACTTTCCTTTTACCCTAGGAGTATGTGCTTTCCTCCTCAGCATCTACTTGATGCCCACATTGACTACAATGGAAGTGTCCTTAAAGGCTACTTCTGGTATAAATTAGCCTGCCCAAGACAGTGGGGACACTGGGAAGTACAAATCTAGTTACTCATTTCTGCTGTCAAGGCTACTTCTTGTCCCCATCCATACTTTGTTTCTTCTTGGCTAACAGGAAAATTAATGAGGGCAAGCTTCTTTGTTGCAGTGGTTTCATGAGCTGTACAGATTAGAAATTTGTTGAGGAAGGAAAGAAAACATATTTTTATAGTTTTTCTTTCCTGCTGCCAAAATGTCTCTTATAATACTGATGGAGGCAGAGCTTAGTGTGAGAGCCAGGTGAGCCTGCACTGAATCCCCCAGTTAGGTAATAGTACCATCTGTTCTCAGGCATGCTGGACCAAAGCAGGCCTAGTGTAGGAAGATGCATGGCATGGTGGAGCAGGGTGAGAAAGAAGAGGAGAGAGAAAGGCAGTAACTTTTGAAATGAAATGAATTTTATTTGGAAGGATAATAGCTTCTATTCTTGGTTTGTTGTTAAGGAAGCAAACTATAATTTTATGAAACTTTGCAATATTGGTTTATGTTGGAAGTGCAAAATAAATATTGCTTCTCTCTTAGCCTTCTGGAATTCTATTATTGTTTTTACCTTTTATGCTGGGAAATCTCAAGTACAGTCTAGTTTAGTGAATCTCTATACACCCATCATCCTATATCAGTACTCACCAACATGTGGCTTAATCTAGTTTCCTCTGTCCCTCACCCATTTTTTTTTTCTTTCTGCAACCCCATCCCCTACTCCATTTCACCTTACATATCTTAAGCATCAGTATGTAGTTTCATTAGAAATAGATAAACTAGTCAGTCAGTGGTCGTATTTCTCCTGATTGCATAATGTATTTTTTTCTTTAGTTGACTTGTCTGATTTTTTTAAAAATATTTTTTTAGTTGTTAATGGACTTTTATTTTATTCATTTATTTATATGTGGTGTTGAGAATTGAACCCAGTGCCTCACGCATGCTAGGCAAGTACTCTACCACTGAGCCACAACTCCAGCCCCTCTGATTTCTTTTTTAAAGATGATAATCAAGTGACTGAATCAAATTCTGGCAATGAATAGGGTGGGCAGTGTTCTATCTTGGGGGATATTTACTTGGTTTAGACTTCCAAATCTAATTCTTGGTGTAAATTTAGATGATAAAATTGAAGGAAGTACTTACTACATACACAAAATATTACTGGAATTCTGTGTAGTTGTAACCACAAGCCACACATGGGTTTCATCATTGCCTGGAAAGTCCTTGATAAGTGTTTTCTCATGAGAGGACTGTTTTATACCTTTTCTTCAGACTTCATATATTTCTTCTTTTTTTCTCAGCTGATGACTTTGTTTCATGCTTCTCTGAGAAAACAGAAATCTGTCCAGAGGAACCCCCCTTATTTTCCCTCTTTCCATGTCTACAGTGCCTTTGGCAGATGGCTGGTCTCTCAAGTCCATTTGGTTGATTATTGTGTACTATATACTTGCGTTGTCTCTACCCCACCATACTTCTACCTTTTCACTTCCTTCACAGTACCTTGCTGCTCTTTGTCCCTTTTCCATCTTCCCTGTCTGCGGGATCTTCCTGTTTGCTACGTTAGGCCTGTTGATATACAGGTATGCTCGGGACACCCCATCTTTTTCACAAGAAATCAGCCCTTGTTCAACCAATCTCTCCCTGTATTTAATGACCAACCCCTCCCCACCTTCACAGCAAGCTACTTCAAAAGAATTGTTGACTCTTCTCCATTTTTTTCCCATTCATCCTTTTAGGACACTCAATTCTGGCTTCCATTTTCTACTTACTAGAGCCATTTGTGATGGAATTCTCTTTTTTGTGTGAATGTTCTCATTATCTTTACTGCCTCTTTTATTTGCACTCATTCTGATTTTACCCACTCTCATAACTTAAATACCACCTTTATACTAATAATTTCTAACTCTATATCTAAGCTGTCCTCTGAGTTCCACCTTTTCGACAGTAGTCTGTGAGCTAGATAGACTTCATGGGTGCAGAGGAGAATTCTAACTCCCCCCAGTCCTTTTTCATTTTGATAAATGGATGCTAATATACCCAGTTGGTCATGTCAGAAACCTGAGAGTAATCTTAAATCCTTCTCTACCTCCATCCAGTCTTTCAGCATATCTTATCAGTTCTCCCTCAGTGTATATATCAAATACATTCACTTTTCTGTACTTGGGCTTCTACCACTAATTACCATCATTTCTCAACTGGAAAACTACTTGAGTTTCTTAATCGGTCTCCTTGCTTCCATTTTTGTCTCTTATACGCTGTTCTCACAGCACGCAGGGCACTCTTATTAAAAACATTTAACCATATCTTATAACTGCCTGCTTAGGTCTTAATGCTGCATTTCATGGAGAATCAGTTACTGGCTCCTTACAGTAGCCATCAAGGTCCTGCCTGCCTCTCCAGCTTTATCACTACTGCTTTTCCTGTCCATCATTATGCTATGGTTCTATTTGTCTCCTTGCACACCAAGATATTTCATGCCCCAGTGTCTTGACACTTGACGTTAACAAACAAGCACTATCCTGTCCCTGGCTCTTGTCCTTATTCTTTAGGATACAGTTTAAATTACACCGCCTTCCCCTCTACTCCTGGCATTGGGAATTGAACCTAGGGGTGAGCTCACTGAGCTACATTCCTAACCCTTTTTATTTTTTGACACCGAGTCTTGCTAAGTTGCAGAGGTTGGCCTCAAAGTTCTGATTCTCCTGTCCTGTCATCCCAAGTAGCTGGGATTATAGGCATGTGCCACCAAGGCCAGCAAATATCACCTGAGAGCCTTTTTTTATTATTTTCCCCAAAGTAACCACTTACCTCAGTCTACTCTTTGTTATATTTTCTGTTTTTTCCTAGCACATTTACTGAGTCCCCACTTATGAGTCCAGCACTGTTCTAAACATAGGAGATAAAGCAGTGAACAAAGCAGACACACTCAAGAAGCTTATAGAAAATGGGGAAATGACCAGATACTATGTATGGCACATGCCTGCAATCCTAGCTGCTTTGAAGATTGAGGCAGGAGGAATCAAATTTGATTCCAGCCTGGGCAACTTAGCAAGATGCTGTCTCTAAAATGAAAAGGGCTGGGGATATAGCTAAGAGGTAGAATATTCTTGGGTTTAGTTTCCAGTGCCACGGGGGCGGGGGAGGGGTGTGTGTGTGTAAATATAGTGAGGAAATAAATCACAATTAAATAATATTCTTACCAATCACAATTAAATCATATTACAATAGTGGTGCATGCCTGTAATCCCAGTGATTTGGCATACCAAGGCAGGAGAATTGAACCTTAGCAAGGTCCTAAGCAATTTAGCGAGACACTGTATCAAAATGAAAAATTAAAAAGGGCTGGGGACTTAGCTCAGTGGTAAATTTAGCACCCCAGCTTCAATTCCCAGTACCATAAACAAACAAGCAAGCATACAAATAAATATCATATTCTGAATTTGATTTGTGCTGTGTAGACAAATGATGGAGGTTAAGGAAATGAAGTGAATTGAGGGGGATAGATGCCATTCTAAAAAGACTGGTAAGAGGAGTCAGTTTGGCAGGAACTTCAATAAAATGAGCATCATGTGACAATTTGGTTAGTTTTCTAGGCAGAGGGAATAGCACATGAGGCACCCTGAGGAGGAACAAGCTGGTGCCTTGAAGACTAGGTCAGCAGGCATGTGGTCAGATGGAGTGAGGAAGTATAGAAAGCAAAGAGCTGTCTGAGAGGTAAATAAGGGCCAGATCACTTGGGGCCCCACAGGATGGCAGTGGTAAGGGGTTTGGTTTTTTTCTGGGCATGGGAGTTTTTCATCAAGATATAGACTTGATCTGATTTACATTTAAAGAGAATCACTGTGTCTTCCATGTGGTAATTAGTACAGAAGCCAGGAGAAGACATATAGAGATTGCCCAGAAGTTGACTGCAGAAATCAGGATCAGAGAGGATAATGCATTTGTATTTATCTTGAGTATTTTCTTGCTTCTTTTCTGAAATGTGTCTAGAAATACAAGCTCTATGAAGTCAGGGATCTTATTTGTCTCTTTAGTGCAGTTCCTGATACCTAGTTTAACTTCCCATTCTTGTGGTTATACATGATGTGGAGTTACACTGGTCGCCCATTCATACATGAACATTAGAAGGTTATGTCTGATTCATTCTGTCTTTCCCTTTCCCATCCTCCCCTAGAATTCATTATTAAGCCAGCTGCTTGGTTCTGTTTTTGTTAACTCTTGCTCTCTAACTGGACTTTGAGCCTGTTTCTGTAGAACATTTTTAAAATTTGGGGGTGGGTATAGGGTCAAGTGAAGTATAAGAGAAAATCTCTTAAGTTCCAAAACCTATATTCCTTACCTTTAAATGAGGTGACCCTTCCTCATCTTTAATTGATTGAATAAGGTAATTGCTAAATGTTTTATTACTTTAAAAATTTTCTTAATTCTGATGGTATCCTTAAAATGGCTGGATTTCCTTGGACTATCATGGCAAGTAATTGCCCAAATGTGTTATTTGATGTTTTTAATACAATAAAGAAGGAGTTGCTGGGCATGGTGGCCCATGCCTGCAGTCCCAGAGACTTGGGAGACTGAGGTAAGAGGATTGCAAATTTGAGGCTGTCCTGGGCAACTTAGTGAGACCCTGCCTGAAAATAAAATTAAAAGGGTAAAGGAAGTACTGGTGATGTAGCTCAGAGGTTGAAGGCTACTGGGTTCAATTCTCAGTAGGATGGATGGATGGATGGATGGATAAATGTGTAGATAGATAGGTGGATAGATGGATAAAGTGCTGCTTTCTTTAGGGAGGTCAGTACCAGCCTTTATGGATAGATGGCATTTGAGCTGAGATCTGAATGATAAGAGGAAGCCAATTAATGAGAAATCTAGGGAACACGTGTTCCAGGTATAGGAAACCATTGGTGTAAGGTACCTAGAACTCATTGTGTGTGAGGAACTCTAAGGAGTGTGAGGAAGATAAATGGTGGTGGGAGGGCTGGGATTGTAGCTCAGCGGTAGAGCGCTTGCCTCGCATGCGTGAGGCCCTGGGTTCGATCCTCAGCACCACATACAAAGCAATAAAATAAAGACATTGTGTCCATCAACAACTAAAAAAATATAAAAAAAAATTAAAAAAAAAAAATGGTGGTGGGAGATCGAGTTCAGAGGCACAGGCCAGAGGGACCAGATAATACAGAATTTTGTGGGTTTGAGAGTGGATTTTTGTGTGCCACTTAAATTTTTAACAACTTAGAGATTTAGGATCATCTGGGGGAAAATTAGAAATTAAAAGGGGAAACTCAAATTTTGCAATGCAAAAAAAAAAAACTATATGCCATCCTCATGCTGCTGGTTCTTTTTCCTTCTTTAACCTTACATCTGGGATAAAGAAGGGACCTGGGAAGTTCGGCAGAATAACATTTACAGTAAGGTTTAGTGACTCCTGCCTGCAATCCCAGCGACTCAGAAGGCTGGGATTACCTCAGAAGAGGTAGGAGGATTGAAAATTTGAGGCCAGCCCCAGCAACTTATTGACCTTCAGCAACAAAGCATGACCCTGTCTCAAAATAGAAAATAAAAAGGACTGGGAATGGGGGCTGGAGTTGTGGCTCAGTGGTAGAGCGCTTGCTTCGCACATGTAAGGCACTGGGTTTGATTCTCAGCACCACATAAAATAAATAAATAAATAAAGGTATTGTGTTCATTTACAACTAAAAAAAAAAAAATTAAAAAAAAAAAATGACTGGGGGTGTAGCTCCGTAGTACAGTGCCCTTGGATTCAATCACCATTCCAACCCCCCCCCCCCAAAAAAAAACAATAAGTTACCACATGGGTTCCCTCCTTTCTGTTTTTGAAGATGCCATTTTGGACCCCACTGGAGAAATGTTGAGTGGTCACAGTGAATTGTTGGTTTAATTGTCACAAATCCGCTATAGGAGAATCCTATTGTCATCATTTCTACCTCTTTTTTTTTTTGTTTGGGGGGGGCACCAAGGATTGAACTCAGGGGCACTCGACCACTGAGCCACATCCCCATCCCTATTTTGTGTTTTATGTAGAGACAGGGTCTCACTGAGTTGCTTAGCGCCTCACCATTGCTGAGGCTGGCTTTGAACTCAACAATCTTCTTGTCTCAGCCTCCTGAGCTGCTGGGATTACAGGCACATGCCACTGTGCCTGGTTTAATGTCATCATTTCTGATGAAAGCATTAACCCCCACGTGCACACAGAATAATATAGAGTTTAATAAAAAACTGCAGCGGGGTGCGGTGGTGCAAGCCTGTAATCCCAGCACTTGGGGGGCTGAGACAGGAGAATTGTGAGTTCAAAGCCAGCCTCAGCAACATCGAGGCGCTAAGCAACTCAGTGAGACCTTGTTTCTACATAAAACACAGAGTAGGGCTGGGGACGTCGCTCAGTGTTCGAGTGCCCCAGAGTTCAATCTCCAGTACCAAAAACAAAACTTGTGCAGTGATCAAAATTTGATGTTCTAAAATTTTAGCTTATTTATGCACCATAATCCATATAAGAAACTACTTTTACAAGTTAAGTACACTGTCTTTTCAGAGAGTAGAAATTAATCTGTTTTATTTCTCCATAGATTTCAAAGGCTAAAAGGCCGGGAACTAAATTTCAGGTCCAGTTGAATCTAAAGTTATTCTAGCTTTTTATTATATCCTATTCTAGCTTTTTATTATATTGATTTTTTTCATTTTATTCACCCATTGGGTATTTGATATTTTAAATCTACTTCTTCCCTTCCCATTATATTCCTTTTCTAATCCTTTTGCAAAAAGAGATCCAAATTATGCATCATAAAATTCTTAGCATTATATAAACAAGTCATTTCACATTTTAGCTGCTGTTTTACATATCAGGACTAAAAGGATATCATTTTAAAATTTAGATTATTTTCTTTACTGTGTTATGGATAATAATATATTGATACCTTTTAAATAAGATCATGTGTATGAAAGCGCTAGCCTGTTCATACGTGCTTCTTCAGTGTTGGGTTTGCTTGCTTTCTTTTAACTCAAAAGCAGGTGGACATCTTAATATTGTCTGGCACCTAGGGTAGACCTTTGTACTAGAAAACCTAAGTGTGACAACTTGTCATTGTTAGTACTTGTCTTTAGACCTATTTGCCATACTTTCTTTCTTTCTTTTTGGTACTGGAGATTGAACTCAGGAACACTTGACCACTGAGCCACATCCCTAGCCCTATTTTGGGTTTTATGTAGAGACAGGGTCTCACTGAGTTGCTTAGCGCCTCGATGTTGCTGAGGCTAGCTTTGAACTCATGATTCTCCTGTCTCAGCCTCCCTAAGTGCTGGGATTACAGCTTGCGTCACCATGCCCAGCTCTGTTTGCCATACTTTCTAAACCTGCGTACAAAGCCACTAAATTGCAGTCAGAACTAAACTTGATTTGTAAACTTCTTCTATAGCCTTTCTCAGTTCTTTCTACACTTGAAGGAGTTAAACACCATACACTAAATAAAACTTATGTATGGTTCTAGAGTTAATGTCCTGGTGTAGACTCAGAGTGTTTGAAATGCAGAACTTGTTGACATCATGGTAAATGCAAATCTACCCATTAAAGATTTGTCCAACCTGACAATTGTATGCATTTTACAGATGAGAAAAGACCCATTGGAGATTAGTGAATCATCTAAAATGATACTTAATACTGAGCTCTCAGTATTATATAAAGCATTATACTGATTAAGTATATAAATATTAAATCTATATCATGTGATGAGATAATGCACGTACCTAGCTTCCCTTTAATACACGTTGACTTTCTAAAATTAAATTCTGCTAAGTTCTAAATTTGGCCTAAAACATCAGCCGAATGAAAAAGGGAAGAATTTCTTTCCTTGCAGAGGCTTCATCTATAAAATTAAACCTAAATGAATTCTCTCAAAATCCCTTGAGGTAATCATTATTCTTATGGGTGTGGCAATTCAGATCAAAGAGAAAACAGCAAAAGATGTTCACAGTTCACATTCAAAGTCAGATCAACATTTGAGTCTGTGCTATAATTACTGAGGCAACAGAGGTGGGTTGACTGGGCTCCAATACTTCATTCTTAAAACGAAACAAAGGGTGTATTCCTAGCAAAGAACTAAGGTACTGATTTTCTGGTAATGTCTACTTTTGTGTCTGCTCACCGACTTAAATGATTCATAAATTCCAGGATTTATGTGCCAGGGTGGTGACTTCACATGCCACAATGGCACTGGTGGCAAGTCCATCTGTGGGGAGAAGTTTGATGATGAGAACTTCATCCTGAAACATACAGGCTCTGGCATCTTGTCTATGGCAAATGCTGGGCCAAACACAAATGGTTCCCAGTTTTTCATCTGCACTGCCAAGACTGAGTGGTTGGATGGCAAGCATGTGGTCTTTGGGAAGGTGAAAGAAAGCATGAACATTGTGGAAGCCGTGGAGTGCTTCGGGTCCAGGAATGGCAAGACCAGTAAGAAGATCACCATTACCTATTGTGGACAACTCTAATACATTTGACTTGTGTTTATCTTAACCACCAAACCATTCCTTCTGTAGCTCAGGAGAACACCCCTCCATCCTATCTGCTTGTAATATCCCATAATCTTTGTGCTTTTGCTGCAGTTCTTTAGGTTCCATATTTTCCTTATTTCCCTCCCAAGACTAGCTGGATTGCAGAGTTAAGTTTATGATTATGAATAAAAACTAAATGACAAAAAAAAAATTTCGAGACACAATCTCCATAGGTTTCTGAGGCCAGCCTTGAACTAACTTACTTTCTTTTTTCTTTTGGTACCAGGGATTGAACCCAGGGGCACTTAACCACTGAGCCACATCCCCAGCCCTTTTTTATATTTTATATAGAGACAGGGTCTTGCTGAGTTGCTCAGGGCTTCACTAAGTTGCTGAGGCTGGCTCTGAACTTCCAATCCTCCTGCTTCAGCCTCTGGAGATGCTGTGATTACAGGCAAGAATCTCTGTCCTTAGCTCTGGCCTTGAACTTTGGATCCTCCTGCCTCAGCCTTCCACATTCCACAGGCTTGCACCACCATACCCAGCTCTAACATGATATTTATAAAAGGTGATTTTCACACTACCATTAAGTTAAATTGGCCATATAAGTTACCACAGAGGTGAAGCTGCTTTGGCAGCAGCTGCTGGCTCTAATGAGTAAAAACCTTGCCAACTCTGGTATGGTGTGTGAGCAAGCTAGTGGTGCACATAACTGGTGGGTTCTCTGGCCCTTTGTGTAAGGGTTAATATATTTAGAACTGGAGTATAAATAGTTTTATTAATAGAAAGCTTTAGGCATACCAAGATTATGCTCATTGTGATCATTGAGAAGAATACTGTATACAGGTTGCTCAAGTATGGTTTTCTCTTTGTGACAGTAGAATGTATTCAGCAAAAAGACTGTATATTGATTCACATTATAATAAATAAGTCGTTAATAGAAAATCTCCAGATGGATTCAAGTGAAAATGTTTGAGAAAATAAAAATTAAGTAAGTTAGTTGGGGCATGTAGCTTCCTGGGAATATATTGAAGTGCCTCAGTTGTAACCTTCAACCCTTAGGGAGTAGGATTTTTTTTTGTGATCTCATAACTTCAGCCTAGCTCCTGGCTCAGTTTCTTTTCTGCTGAATTTCACATATTTATAGTGTTCAGGAATATTAGATAATTTTATCATACTTTGCCAGTAGGTTCTTCCATCTTAGTATCCTGAGAACTCCCTAGCTTTAAATCTTTGGTTCAAATAAGAAGAATTCAATTTCATTCGTCAGTGTTTCATATTTGACATTTTTCTGAATTTACTAGTAAGATGACTTAGTATATCAAAAGTGGTCTTTGGCAGGGAAAGTTATTTTAGAAATATAAAAGTAAGAATCCTAAGTAGAAATGAAGAAGTGAAAAATAGGGAGGAGGAGGCCTCCCCTCCCCCCTTAATTCTGCAGTACTGGTAATCTTAATCCACAGCCTTACACATGCTACCACTGAGCTACCTCTCCAGCCAGGAAAGGGGTCTTAGTGACTTGATTTTGACTGTGTGTTGGATGGTGTCCATTTTGCACATTGGTAAAACAGATCAACAGAAGCAATGTGTGTAGACAGTTGGGTGGAATGGTCATTACTATGCACAGCCAGTCTGGGACTATTGAACTTTAAGTGTTTTCTTGTTCATTTCTTCCCAGTGGATATGTAGGTGCCAGGCCAGTGAGGTCTTCTCCTTTGACATTAACTTCTTTTAGTGAGGTCTTCCCCTTTGACATTAACTTTTTTTAAAAAAATTAAAGTAGTCTCTTTCTTATATAAGTGGTTAAAAACACATCCATTTCTCCAGTCTTTTGTGAATCTTTCTTTTCATTTACCTTTTAGTCAAAACCAGCGTTTACACTTAAATATATATACCTTTTATATGAGGCATCCCACTATACTTAATATATCTTAGAAAACTTTCCATATGAGTGTATATACATTTTATTTATGCTGGAGATCTAATCCATGGTCTTGTGTATGCTAGGTAAGCACAGTGCCACTGAGCTACATTTCCAGCCCTTTTTTATTTTTGTTGAGACAGGATTTCACTGTGTTGCCCAAGCTGATCTTGAACTTGTAGTTATTTTGCCTTAGCCTCCTGAGAGCTGGAATTATAGGGGTGCATCAACACACCTGGCTTCTACATTTTTTTTTTTTTAAAGGCCTGGGTAGTGAATATCAGAATGAGAGTACCGTCATTTATTTGACAACATAACTTTTTGAATTATTTAAAAATTAATGTAAACAAAGGCATTTGAAAACCTGGCGTCTTATACTGAAGTGCTTGGATTTTTTGTCAGCATTATGGTGGTTCATGTAAATGATTCTCTTCATTTATCCATTGTGTTAATAGAGTATATAGACAATAGCTACTTCAGTATTCTGATCACTATACATAGGAAAAAGGTTAAAAATGAAAATGGTACCTTCATATAACAATGATAGCTGGTGCTGTGGCCTTTTATATGCACAGAGGAGTGTTATCAAAAATGATCATCAAGCCAGGCACGGTGGCGCATGCCTAGCATTTTGGGAAGCTGAGACAGGAGAATCACGAGTTCAGAGCCAGCCTCAGCAACAGTGAGGCGCTAAGCAACTCAGTGAGACTCTGTCCCTACATAAAAAACACAAAATAGGGCTGAGGATGTGGCTCAGTGGTCGAGTACCTCTGAGTTCAAACCCTGGTACCAAAAAAAAAAAAAAAGAGCATCATAGGGTAATGTTGGGATGTATGATGTTGGATGCATCCGAGGGAGTTTGAGAGGAGGGTGTTGTAAGAACCTAGTACATGGGAGTTGATGAGAGTAGTTCATGTACTTGTTCTGCTCTGTCCTTGACTGAGCACGGATGACACAGGCTGGTATGTGTGCGCAATGAAAGCTGACTCTGGTTTAGCCTAAACAATAGAATGCTTCAGTGATATTTTAGAGCTTTTTTATAAGTCTCTTTTCATTCTCTTTGTTTTGTTTCCCCCTGGTACTGAGGATTGAACCCCAAGGTCTCTCACATGGCAGACAAGTGTTCTACTACTGAGTATGTCCCCCAGACCTATCATTTCAGTCTTTTGAGTATAAAATATGTGCTATGTAAAATGAATTCTCACGTTTAAGGAGAAGGTTGAAAACTGAACAGTGAAATTCTTTTGATAGTCTTTTTTTGGTGTGTGTGTGGTGGGGTGGGTGGTATTGGGAATTGAATCCAGGGATGCTTTACCACTGAGCTACTTCTTCAGGCCTTTGTACTTTGTATTTTGAAACAAGATCTTGCTAGGTTGCCAAGATTGGACTCAAACTTATGATCCTCCTGTCTCAGCCTCCCGAGTCACAGGGAATATAGGAGTGCACCACTGCGTCCAGCTTCTTTTGATAATTTTAATCAGTGGCTTAATCATTTTCAGTCTTTTAGTTCTTTCCGTTATCACATATGGCATGTGTGCTTTTTTCTTCTCAGTGGATGGCATAAAGTAAGCCCTCTTGTACAATGTGGTTATATTTAATTCTGTCTGATGGGTCCAAGGCAGCTAAGTGTCTGACTGATGTAAGATTCTGACATAACTCAAGTAATATCTCATATGAGTGATATATTTTCTTTCCTTTAATATCATCAAGTCATCCGCACCTACTCACTTGTACATTCATGAGCAAAAAGACTTTTTCTTTAAAGCAAGGATAGACTAGGAACACTGATGATTTATTAAAAAAAAAACAAATAAATCATTATTAATTAAAGTAGTAATGATGATACAATGTATTTCTCAAGATGTACACTTCTTGAACATAATTTTGTTAAGTAGTCTTAATCTTGGACTTACACCCTTAAGGAGAATCTTAACGTTAAGTGCTTTGTTTGGACTCCTCCACCCCCACCTTCCCAACCTCCTCTTAGAGACTTGGAGCATAGTATTTTACCCGGCTTTTCAACTTCTCACATTGTTCTAAGATGTATCTTTGTATGATGCCAGATTCTCACAAATGCCACCACTTCATCTCTCTGGTCATCTGTAAGTGGGCAATTTTACAGAGCAGCTTTGTTCTCCTTGCTCCCTTATTTATTGAGAATATAAAATCTCTCCTTTCCCTTCTTAATGCTTTTTCTTCAGGTGCTTTGATGACAGTGATCCTTTACTAATGTCTCTTAAGATATATTTAGATTTATTTTGTTAGGTCTACACATGTCAGAAAAACACTGAGGTAGCTAAGTAGGATATTCATATTCTAGGTTTACAGATAAGGAGACTGAGGAGGGCTGGAAGTGATCTGCTTATGGTCTCATAGCTAGTTTAGTAATGAATCTAGCTTGCCAACCAGATTTTCTTCTTTTAAAGCCAGTGCTGTTTGTGTTGTGCTATACTGTCTGTATTGGTTATTAAAAAAGTCTTTTCCTGAACAAAGATAGTTCTTTTTGCTAGATAAATTCTTAGTAACCCTCACTCTCTCTTTTGCTGGCTACATAATATTCCAAAACATTAAAAAAAAATTGTTCCTGGTTGCTGAACATTTAGATTTTACATGGGTTGTCAGTATCAAAATAATAGGATGGACATTTTTCTTTTTTTAGAAAATTTCCTAGAAAGATATTAGGTGAAAACATGAACTTTTTCAAGGCTCTTGAATACTGCACAGTTGTTTCTCCTGAGGGGTTGTTCTGATTTCATTTAACCAGATGTCCACATAACACAACACAGAAGGCTTGATAGGGTATAATTATAGCCTTTGTTCAAGGAGATTGGAGTCTCTGGTTGTTATTTATTAGTGTAACAGTTATCAACACCATTTTATAAAACTTACATTTTTTTCCCTGTGATGATAGTTGGAGATTTTGAGGTTTGTGATCTTCTGTATTGTTTTGCACTTTTCCTGATCATGTAATTTATGATAGCACTTCTGTAAGGACATCCGTATTTACATTCACGTTTAACTGCTTTCATTTCCTGCAGATCAGCTGAGGGGGCGTGGCTTGAAATGTTGGGAACTTTCGTTTTTAATTGGTAGGCTAACTCAAATGTCTAGGAGATGGTGCAGCTGTATGGAACCAGAAAGAGCTGTTTTCATGATGGTTAGTAATTAACATTTACTCATTCAAGGTAGAAGGCAAGTAAATTCAAAAATTATATATGTTTGAATTAAAATATATCTGCCACTCAATTTTACAGTTACAGCTAGGGCATTTGATTCAGAAACTTTTTTTTGGAGTGGGAGATTGTACTAGAAATTGAATCCATGGGCACTTTACCACTGATCTACATCCTCAGCTGTTTTTATTTTTATTTTTTAAAATTTGGAAACAGGTCTCTCTCAGTTCCGTTGCTTAAGGCCTTGCTAAATTGCTGAGGCTGGCCCCAAACTTGTGATCCTCCTGCTTTAGCCTCTCAAATTGCTGGGATTACAGGCATGCGCCACCATGCCTGATTCAGGTATATTTTGATATCTCAGATAATTTCAGAATTACCCTTTGGTCCCTACCAGTTGGTATTAGATGAAGATGAAATATTGTCTGAGAATTTACTATTTTAATTATTAACAGTATCGATACTAGAATAAGTTGTCTGCATTTTTCCACAGAAACATCATTATTGTAGTGTGCATAAATGTGGGTGAAAAGAACATTTTACAAATGAGAAAAACAAAGTTTCCCTGTTATCAGTTCTAAACTAGCTGTACTTCCTGTGCCTGAGAATGATCTAATAGCAATAAGGTGATCTACCTACTGGAAGCCACAGGCTGGAACAGGCTTTGCAAAGAACAGAGAGACTGATCTCTGTGAACCTGGTCTAAGAGTAGCTGCCCACAAGCTCATTTCTTTCATTCCATTGGATAGTTCAGGAGAATATTTACCTGCTTTGTTTGGATAATCATTTTAATTGGTTAAGTTTAAAAATAGGTGGCTTATTTTTAAAAACGGTTCTGTATAATTCCTATTTATCTTGTCTTTCCTTCTGAAAGTTATATTCCAGTGAAGGAGTATTTAGGAAAAACTTGATATTTGCCTCCAGTGTTAAAGCCTAGAACATTTCTAAATTCATTTGCGTAGCTGTTTCTTCTTCCTGGAGGGCTCTGCCCAGAAGGCTTTTTCCCACATCTCTATGGTTAACTCCTTCTTTAAGTTTCCCTTATATCTCACATTTTCAAATGGGTTCTGCTTCTTTATTTTGTTTAATGCTGTAGCCTACTTCTCCCATCTAGAGCTCCATGCCCTATTCCTCTTTTTCTAACTTTTGCCTTAGTGATTTACACCTTCATTCTGTATCATTTATCTCCCTGTTATGTTTAAAATATATTGTTTCTTCCCTCAAATATAAGCTCCACATTTATGTATATACATATTATATATTTTTGTACTATATACATACTATACACATAAAGATGTGTGGAACGGGCTGACCAGCGAGAGTCCTGTCATTGAAGTAATTTTTAAAAAAATATTTTTATTAGTTGTTGGTGGATCTTTATTTTATTTATTTATTTATATGTAGTGCTGAGAATCGAACCCAGTGCCTCACACATGCTAGGCAAGCACTCTACCACTGAGCCAAGACCCCAGCCCATAATTTTGGTTTTTACATTTTAGCCAGCTCAGCAAACACTTCTATTCCTTTTTTAAACTGTTCTCATTGGCTATAAAAGTGTTTCTGTGCATTTTTGACACCTGTTTGTTTTTAAGTTATTTTTATTTTAGCATTTAAATCTCAGCTTGTCTCGTACCCATTCTAAAGACCTGAATTTGTTCGTGTGTGATTTTGATGTTAGGCACCATCTTCACTTCTGTGTTCCCTGCTCTCTTTTGTCCTGGTGTGGCACAGATACTGCTCCACAGTATCTGTTATATATATTTCAACATTCTGATCCTGTGATCAGAGAGCAAAACTTCTCAAGTTATTAGCTGCTCAGGGCTGGATCAAAAAGGAGCCCTTGGAGTTGTGGAAATTTCCCTTGTCAACCCTCAGCAGGTTCATCTATTTCAAATTTTAAGCTTGTAAATTAATGTACTACAGTAGGTCCCACCTTTTCCCCTTTCAAGAATCTTAATAGATAGATCTTAATTAATAGAAAGAAATGAGGCCAAAAATAAAGACTTTGCACATTCACCAATGGTGTGATAGTACCAAAGGTATTATATATGATTTAATGTATATTATAATATATAATATAAATAAACGAGTGTTGTCGGTTTAAAGAGACAAACAGGCAAGGCCAAGGCCATCTCCTGCCACTAACACCCCCCCCCACCCCCGATTGAACCCAGAGACATTTACCCCCTCCCTTTGGGGGGGTACCAAGGATTGAACTCAGGGGCACTTAACCACTGAACCACATCCCCAGCTCTTTTTTGTATTTTATTTACAGACAGGGTCTCACTGAGTTGCTTAGGGCTTTGCTAAGTTGCTGAAGTTGGCTTTGAACTCGTGATCCTCCATTAGAGCCTCCCGAGCCTCTGGGATTACAGGTGTGCACCATCTTGCCCCACTGTCCCAGCCCCCTTTTTATGTTTTATTTTGAGACAGGTTTTAGCTGAATTGCTTAGTTCCTTGCTAAGTTGAGGCTGGCTTTGCACTTGTTGTCCTCCTACCTTAGCCTCCTGAGCCATTGGAAGCATAGGCGTGTCCCACTGTGCCTGGCAAGGTCATGCATTTTTATAAATTAACCAACTGGGTAGTGCTTCCTGTAATATGTCCAGGTTTGGAAACAGAACTAGGCAGAATGGGAGGAGAGGAAGAGAGAATATCATAGTATATGAAATGAACACTTGGTTTAGTCGCCATCTGATAGCCTAGATTAACAAAGCAAGTTATTTGGAAATCGGGTCTTCAAGGAGAAAGAAAAAAAAAAAAAAAAAAAGGAAAGAGAGAAGAGGCAACAACTTAGTGCACTATTTTATTAGTGTAGAAGATTATTGGTTGTCTTTCAGATTTTTAAGGTACTTGGTCACCTTAGGTGATTGAAGCCCTTTTTCCGGCTGGTACTGGACCCAGTGAAGGTCTTTTCTCAGGAACCACTCAAGGATAAATTCACAATGATTATTAAGCCATGGACTGTTTCCAGGCCTTGGCTTGCTGAATTAGAGGAACACTTTGGGGAAATGTTGACCTTGGCACCAACAGAGCACCAAATTCCTTTCTCTGCATTGTTTTGCATCTCATGCAAGTTCCTGATGGATTGTACTGTCGTAGATAGTGATATGCATTGAATACTGTACTAAATAGAGAATAAACTGTTGAAAGAATTAAGTGTAGACAAATACAACATTGAATATTTGTAGTACAAAGAGATATATTTTATGAATCTTTTAAATAGCTAACTCCATTATGCTCTTAAATGTGATTGATTATATAGTTATATAATTTTAAGAAACAAATTATACTAAATATAATGAGGAATATGTGTATGTATTTGCATATATACATACATATGCAAACATATACCTAACCTCATTCCATTTCCTCATGAACTAACATTGTCAAGTGGCAGCATACATGTCTTAACATGCTCTGTATACA
>PVHX01011652.1:0-38678 GCA_004024805.1 Geosciurus inauris
TTTGGTACTGGGGATTGAACTCAGGGGCACTTGACCACTGAGCCACATCCCCAGCCCTATTTTGTGTTTTATGTAGAGACAGGGTCTCACTGAGTTGCTTAGCGCCTCACCATTGCTGAGGCTGGCTTTGAACTCGCGATTCTCCTGTCTCAGCCTCCCTGAGTGCTGGGATTACAGGCTTGAGCCACCGCGCCCGGCTGAAGCTTTTAAATTTGATGCTGTATCATTTATTAATTCTTGCCATTATTTCCTGAGCTTTAGGGGTCCTATTGAGAAAGTTGTTGCTTGTGCTGGAGTGCTGACTCTAAGTTTTCTTCTAAGAGTTGAATAGTTTCTGTTCTAATATTTAGGTCTTTGATATATTTTGAGTTGATTTTTGCAGAGAGAGAGAGAGAGAGAGAGAGAAGAGTCTAATTTCATTCTTCTACTTATGGATAACCAGTTTTCCCAGCACCATTTGTTAAAAAGGCTGTCTTTTCTCTAATATATGTTTTTAGCACATTTGTCAAAGATCAGATGACTATAGATGTGTGGATTTGTCTGTGTCTTCTATGCTGTACCACTGGTCTATGTGTCTGTTCTATGCCAGAATCATGCAGTTTTTGTTACTATAGCTCTATAGTAATAATTTGGAGTCAAGTATTGTAATGCCTCCTGCAATGCTTTTTTTGCTATCTTCTATTTTTTTCTGAGTGAATTACCACATACTTAGCTGAATTGAGAGTCTAACGAACAAATGAAAACTGCATAGGGATTTGACCAATTGGACCCTTTTAAAAATGTGTAAGAAACTTGCAAATAAATAAAGGAACTGTGAATGTTGTCATTTTTGGGGTATTTCCAAATGATTCAAGCATGAACATTTTTCCCATGACTCAATTATTATCTTTACCATAAAAAACGAAAACAATTACAAAACCTATTATGGTAAATAGTCCTATCACTTCATATACATATGCATTTCTATTGAGTTATTAAAAGAGACAAAGATGATGCATATTTTTTGACAAAATGTAAATCAGAACTTAGGAAGGAAAACATCTACATATTCCTTGATTTATCCTTTATATTTCCCTACTCTGAAGTAATTTCATCTATGAAAGTATATCCTATTTTAAAATGAATACAATCTTTAAGGTTTCATTAATGAAGAATAAACACTAAAACTAAATGTACAAAAACATTATTTTACTCATTCTTCTAATACAGTGTTTCCCAGAAATATATTTTGGAAACCAACAAGTTGTATAGAAATAAAATCTTTAAATTTTTTGATTTAAAAAAAACTCACTTCAAATATAGGAAGATTGATGTTCTATACTAAATAAGTTTTAGTCAAAAAAAATCAGTAACAGAGTTCTTCTTTAAAAAAATTTCATAAATACATGATCTTGGGCATTGAATTTTACCTTCATAGAGGGCTCCATTTTGTTCTTCTTCTACTGCTTTTAGGAAGAGTTCTCGAGCCTATAAAAATAAAAAGTGAAAAATAACTTTTGAAAATCTTTTTAAAAGTGAATATAGCCGGGCGCGGTGGCTCAAGCCTGTAATCCCAGCACTTAGGGAGGCTGAGATAGGAGAATCGCGAGTTCAAAGCCAGCCTCAGCAACAGCGAGGCGCTAAGCAACTCAGTGAGACCCTGTCTCTACATAAAACACAAAATAGGGCTGGGGATGTGGCTCAGTGGTCGAGTGCCCCTGAGTTCAATCCCCAGTACCAAAAAAAAAAAAAAAAAAAAAAAAGTGAATATAGATGGCAGGAGGATCTTTTTAACAAATGGTGCTAGAGCAAGTGGATAATGATAGGCAAAACAATGCACTTTGACCTAAACCTTATACCTTACATAAAAATTAATTCGAAATGAAACACAGACTTATAAAACCTGTAAAAGTATTAGAGAGGAAAAAAAAATAGTAAGAAAATCTTGGAGACCTAGGATTATGCAAAAAGAGTTCTTACACTTGACACCAAAAGCAAGATTCATAAAAGGAAAAGTTGGTTGGTAAACTGGACTTCATCAAAACACTTTTGCTCTATAAAATTTCAGGACATGTATCTGGACTACATAAAGAACTCTCAAAACTCAACAGTAACAAGATAAGCAATCCATTTTAAAAAGGCATTAACACTGTTTTACAGAGTTGTATGGATGGGAAAAAAGCACATGAAAAAGTTTTGCAACATTATTATCCGTCAAGAAAATGCAAGTTAAAATCACAATGAGATATTGCTATACCTATCAGAATGGCAAAAATTAGAAAGTAGTGACAATACAAAATGCTAATGAGGATGCATAGACATTGGATCACTCAGACACTGCTGGTGGAACTATGGTACAGACACTTAGGAAATGTTTGGCATTTAAGACAAAACATGCACTTAGCACAAAACCTAGCAATTACACTCTTGGGTATTTATCCTAGAAAAATGAAAACTTATGTTCATGCAAAAACCTGCATACAAATATTCATAGCAGTTTTATTCACAATAGCTCCAAACTGGAAAGAAATATTTTTCAACCACTGAATGGTTAAAAAAAAAAAACTGGGGAACATTTATACCAGGCAATATTACCCTGAAAGAACAAACTGCTGACACATGACATGGACAGATTTCAAGGGAATTATTTCCAGTGAAAAAAGTCAACCTCAAAAGGTTGTATGATGTACAAAAGGTTGTATAGTGTATGATGTTATTTTCTAAACATTCTTAGAATGTAAAAATCATAAAATGGAGAACAGATAAATGGTAACTGCCAGTGGTTAGGAATAGCTGGGGAAAAGGGTAGGGAAGGGAGAGCATAACTATAAGAATAAAGGACCCTTGAGGCAATAAAATAGTTTGTGAAAGTTGTCAGAATTTAAATGGAGTCACTTAGGTCAACTTCAGCAAGATAAAGCTGGGAGATCATGAGGGAAGGGCTCTCATCCATGATTTGCCTGAAAACAAGAACTACTACAAGAGAATACTTCTACAAGAATATCTGCCCAGCAGTTAATTGCCTGTCAACCTGGAGCTGATACTACAGGTGTTATTAACTCTTGTAGACAAGGTTAACTGTTTCAAAACAAATTATGTGCTCTTACTCATTTTACCTTTTAAAACACTTCATTTGCTATGATATGATCTATCATAGCATGCATATTCCAGATTGCAATTTGCTCATTCTGCAATAAAATCTTCTTTTTTTGAGAGCCACTCTCTGTTATTATTTAGGCTAAAAAGTTCTACATCTTTTTTTTTTTTTTGGTACCAGGCATTGAACCCAGGGATGCTTAACCACTGAGCCACATCCCTGGCCCTTTTACAATATTTTTAAAATATTTGATTTAGAGACAGGGTCTCACTGAGTTGCTAAGTGCCTCGCTAAGTTGCTGAGATTGGCTTTGAACTCGCGATCCTCCTGCCTCAGCCTCCCAAGCCGCTGGGGTTACAGGCGCATGCCACCACGCCCAGTGACAAGTTCTATATTTTGATTGTGGTAGTGGTTATGCAAGCTACCCATGTAATAGAATTGCATAGAACTATTTATACACATACACATGGATAAGTACTTGTAAATCCAGAGAATATGAATAAGCTGTATGGACTATACCAATGTCTATTTCCTACTTTTTTGATACTGTACTATAGTTAGGCAAAATGTTACCATGGAGAGTGGAGGGAGGCTGAGTAAAGGGTGCATGGAACTTCTCTACATCTGTGAACCTGTAATTTATTTCTAAATAAAAATTAAAACAAGTTTGGCAGATTTTAGTCATCATGGTAATGTCAATTATTTAATGAGTAATTATAAACAAAAACTTGGATCTGATGGTGTGAAGATGAAGCCTCTATAAAAGAGGATAATGAAAAATGAAAGTGGTGTGCTGTGCTTACTCATGTGATTAAGTGCAGGAGAGTAGTAAGTAGTTAGCATTCAAAATAACTTTACTGTAAGCACTTTCAAAGTTTTCCAGAATGATGAATACCGCATAATATGTTCAACTTAAAATATAACAAAACATTACATGAAGTTAAGATTGCCTTTGAAAAAGGCATCAATATTTGAACAATTTCTTTTTTCTTTTTGGGCTTTTGTTAATAAATTCTGAGGCATCAATCTTTTAGAGACCAAGTGATTCTAAAGGGTCTACAAATTAACAAAAGACAATTCCATGAAGACAGCAAATCTACAGGGAGAGAAGCCCATGGCAGTGGTATCATGCAAAAGCATCTAAAAGTGAGGAATGTATAAACTGGCATTTTAGTTGAAATTTCTTTCACATGAATAAACATTCTTTTATTTTACAAATTATGTGTTTATGTCACTGGAATATGACAAATGACCACTTGTATCAGTGAAAATTTCTATGTGGGAAAAAAATGTAATTTGTTAAAATGTTTTTAATACTTAACTTTTCTTCTTTTGCCAGTTCTTGTTTTCCTTTGGTATCTGCTGCTGCTTTCAGTAAAGAGCCTCTTGCTGCTTTGCAAGGTCGAGTTTCTAAACTGCTAGAGCCTACACCTGGGGCAAGTTCAAACATCCACTGAGCACGGAACATCTGGAGTTGTGCCTAAAATAGAAAAGCATTTTAGGACTCCTTAAAGAAGGGTAGCTAAACCCTGTAACAATTTATCAATATTTCCATCATCTATTTACAGGTATATCCTTGTTATTCTAAGACCAGAAAACAGTGTTAGAAATGACTAACTACGCAATACTTATCTTCTCTAATAATTTTCTACTCAAAATTTTAAAGAATGAAAATTAGCCTCAAATAAGTTCTCATTATACAGCAAAAGAACTAACAATATTGGAGAGCAAAATTTAAACTAGAATTAAAAATATAAGTCATGACTTAGGGACTGAAATGTAAAGCTTCCAACAATTTGTTAATGAATTTATCAATTTGGTAGACATTAAGAATGCTGCTAAAATTTCTGTAGATGAGTTCAAAGTCTTTCTCTTAATAAATATTCTCTATTTCAAAGAGAGTATATTTTTTTCTAACACCTATCATACAAAATACGTAGAACAAAAAAAGGGAGGTCCTGTATATGGTGGAATAATATGGATTCCTTTTTGGGAATAAAGAATTTGTTACCCCAAATTTCTGAAGAACTATTTGAAAATAGCCCTGAATTGTTAGCCCTTCTGGTATTGCCTCAGCATGGTCACACTGCCTTCTCAATCCTCACTGATGACTGAATGATGGGTGACAAAGACCTGGCTTTCTCACGACTCAAGCCAGCCTTGAAAGGATATTCTATCTTCAGAACTTCCAAATCCCTTAGGATTGGCTAAAGAAGTCCATTAAGGTTGTTCTCTTTTCTCCTTTTGCCTCCCTCCCACCATCCTTCTCTTCCATGGGCATTGATGCTAAGAGTGCTCAAGAGTGCTCCTCAATAAAATATTTCTCACATGGCAATCTCCACTTCTCTGCTTCCCTCCCAGGGAGCCGACACTGGGGTATCCCCCCTCCCAAAGACAGTCACTGTTAATAAAATTGTATGTATTATTGTTAGCTTCCTTTTTAAGGGTATATATAAAAATGTTTTAAAAATAGTTTTTCTCTATATCCTGGACGATGCTTTGGTTCCCACACATGGTTCTAGCATACTATACACATACATCTGACTTACAGAATTTTTAGCAGCATTCCAAATAAACAAGTATTATAAAGCTTATGAATTCAATAATTCACTTAAACTTTTTTTTCCTATCTCAATGCACAAAGATTTACCTCATCTTTTCATTTTTTAAATTTTTAAAAAATATTTCTTTTTAGTTGTCAATGGATCTTTATTTTTTAATTTATTTTTATATGTGATGCAGAGAATCGAACCCAATGCCTCACACGTGCTAGGCAAGAGCCACAACACCAGCCCTACCTCATCTTGGCTGCAGTGTATCTCACTCAATGGATGCAACATTATTTAACACAAGAAGTGGATACTTAGGTTGTATGACACTTTTGCATATAAACATCTTTGCCTATGTATATTTACTCTCTTCCTCCATTATTTCCTTAGGATTAATGTACTAGAACTGCAGTTTCAAGGGGAATGCAGGTTTTTCATTTTGATCCATACTGTCAATCTAACTTCCAGGAAAAGTTGTAGCAATTAACACTTTCATGTATACTGTATGAGTGATCTCACAGCCTGGTCAGTGATAAACATTATTCACCAAACAGACATAAAAAAACAAATTTTTTTTTCCCAGACGGAACACGGGGGCACTTTACCACTGAGCTAAATCCCCAACACCCACCTCCTCCCCTCTTTTGGTCTTCCTAAGTTGCCTAGGCTGGCCCTGAACTTGCAGTATTCCTGCCTCAGCATCCTTAATAGCTGGGATTATAGGTACTTTTCTGTTAACTGTTAATTCACATATTCCTATCCCATGTTTCTCTAATTTACAAGAGCGGTCAGTAGATTAAGAATATCAGGGCTAGGGTTGTGGCTCAATGGTAGAGTGCTTGCCTAGCATGTGTGAGGCACTGGGTTCAATTCTCAACACTGCATATAAATAAATGAATAAAATAAAGGTTCATCAACAACTAAAAAAATATATATTAAAAAAAAAAAAAAGAATATCAATCCTTTCCCCACATATGGTAAACAGTTGTTCTAGCTATTTGTTAACTTTATTATACATGGGTTTTAAAACTTTTAGCAGATTAAACTCATCAATCTTTTTATTTAAAGTTATGAGTCTTTAGTGATGCTTAAACCTTACTTTGAATACTTTAAAACCATATACTGAAATACATGACAGCAATATTTCTTTCATAGAAAAAGAAATCTATAACAGTTTAAGTATTCTATAAAGCAAAATGAAAATACAGTTAAATTCAACACAAACACAAACCTGTAAATCTCCATAATCATGACCAATTTCTGTTTATGTACAGGAAGCAGTGGAATGAGAATTAAAAATATAATTGAAGATACATGCCTGGAGATCTGTTTCAGCAGCACTTTCATTTTCTTCATCATCTCCTGCTCTGACAGTATCAGAATGACAATCTTCCTCAGCTTCTGCCTGAGGGAAAAAGAGCAAAATAACATAAGGATTATTACACTTTCATGTACATTGCATAAGTATTTCCCTTTGTAATGTAATCTCCTACTCAGCTCCACTTAAGTAATACCACAATGCCAATAGTTCATGGAATCCTCTTTAAAAAGCAAGGCCATAGGATGCACTGGGAACCTTACTATTTATTTCCAAAGGAAAATGAGTCTGCAAGGCATATTCTTAATTCCAAACCACTGTATTATCACCATATTTACATTCTGTTCCTCAAAATTTAACATCAATTCCACTACATCAATGTAATTATGTATAAAACAATTCAAGTCCATTACTATTCATAAATGATTTAATATAATTAGGTAAATGAAGCCAATTCCTCCATCAGTATATATCCTGTAAGCATTAACTCATTATCTAAACTACCTTTTCTTAGAAAAAGATGAAATAAAATAGAACACCTCTGTTTTCCTTTTTGGTTCCATAACAAAACAAATGTATTTTGTCTTAACTTTTTTTGAGAAAAATATTTAAATATATTCAAGAGTAAACAGAATAGTGTAATGAATCTCCAAGTAACTGTGATTCAGCTCCAATAATTATATAAACAAAATTTTTTAATATCAAATACCAACTCATAGTATTCATATTTCTAAAAAGTTTGTGAAATTGATTCCGTATGTGCATGATTACATGACCAATGTAATTCTATATCACGTACAACCAGAAGAGATGTTATACACCATATATGTATGTCAAAATACATCTACTATCATGTATAAGAAAAAGTACCCATATTGCAGTTTACTGATACATTTCAATTCTTTGTAATCCTTTTGTTTTGTTTTTTATTTTTTTTCTCCAATACTGGGGATTGAACCCAGGGCCTCAAGCACCTAGGCAAGTGCTCTGCCACTAAGCTATATCTGCAGTCCTTTTTTGGAGACAGAGTCTTGCTATGTAGCTGAGGCTGGCCTCAAGCTTTTTTTTCCTGCATCAGCCTCCTCAGTAGTTGAAATTACAGGTGTGTGCTAGAATGTCTGGTTTCTCTTTTTTATAACTTGTGATGAAAAGGCGACATTTTTCTGTATGGTCTAGATTTTGCTGCAGCGTCAGTAAATATGTTCCTTTGCCCTCTTACTTCCTATAAATTGTGACTAGATCTAGACAGGCTTATTAGATTTTGTTAAGATTTTCTTCTGCTTACCCAAGACTACCTCAAGGGTGATGTTGCATTTTCCGTCCAGAAGGGAAGTGTTCTGAAATGCAGTTGATAAAGTGATATGGCAGATGTTTTAAACACAATTGTTTCAGTCCAACTGAGGCAAAAAACTCATATAATTTTAGTGTCCACAAACTTCGGCAAGTTCTTAAACTAGAATATTGTTTCATGCCAATGAAACAGAGTTGTTTCTCCCCAGATTATCTTCTTCACTGGTAAATTAATGATAATCAATCAGATAAAATTTGATACAATTTTTTTAGAACTGTAAAATCAACTCCACTGGACACCAGTTTACAATGTAAACTGTAGGAGGTGATTAGAAAAAATAATTTTGCTCAGAAAATGTTTAGTTGTGGTACAGAATTAGGTAAACAATTTTTATTTCATGGATGACTTAAGACTATAGTCCAGGGCTGGGGGTGTAGCTTAGTGGTAGAGCACTTACTTAGCATGTGTCAAGCCTTGGGCTGATCCCCAGCATCACAGCAGAGAAAAACTACAGACCACAGAAAGACGTCCCTTCCCTTTTTTTTTTTTTCCTGTGGTGCTGGGGACTGAACCAAGGGCTTTGTGCATGTGAGGCAAGCACTCTACCAACTGAGCTATATCTCCAGCCCCCCCCCGCCTTCTTTTATATAACAGGCACATTATTAAATGTGCTCTCTGTAATATGACTTCTGCTTATTAATATTTTAAATGTACTAGGAAAGCTCATCAAAGAATTGTAACAGTAAATGCTTTTATCAAGAAACCAATTTATATATGTCTTATATATCCAACTTTTACATATCAGAGTGATTTAAGGTAGAATAATGCTGGACTAGAAATATGGTGTGTGGCTTTGAACTTAACGTAGGTCTCGGGTTAGAATCTTTCCATTTTATCCTTTTATTCTCAATGTTTGTTAAAATGAACCCTACCATCTAGTGAAAATGTTGCCTCAGTTCAGTCTGTTAGCTAATAGACTTATTAGCAAATAGAACTTGCTCAACATTTAATGTATTCAGTCCTATTTAGAAATGTGGCAATCAGGAAAATGACCTTGAAGTTTAACTATAAATAATAATAAAACCAATTTTACCTAGTTCCAAAGTTGGCAAGTTTTATGAATGCATTTTAGCTGTATTTCCAGGAAAAAAAAAAGTTTCTATTAACACAGCTCTTTGAATACAAAAACCAGACACACTTGCTGCTACATTACAGTGCAACATAAATAAGTCTTTGTATCTTATCTCTGGAAGCCAGACTCAAAGTAGGGATGCTTTTAACATTTGAACTAGTTATATTAGTAGGTGGCAAAACTTGGCACATTGTAAGGGATACATCAGTGAAAAAATAAATATGAGGCAGTTAAGTTAGGAGCTTTTTCTACTGTTTTGGTTTGGCTTGGTGTCCTCCAAAGGTTCATGTGTTGAAGGCTCAGTCAGTGGCAGGGTGGCACTATTGGGAGTTGGCAGAACATTTAGCATGTGGAGGCTTGTGGGTTGTCCTTAAGTCATTGTGGGTGTGCCCTCCACGATGTGCTGTCTCATCAGAGGCCCAAAGCAATGGGGTCACTGGATCTTGAAGTAAAACCTCTAGAACCATGAGCAAAAATAAACTCCTTGTCTTCAAAAATTATCTCAGGTATTTTGTTATAGTAATAGGAAGCTAATACGCCTACTAAGAACATCACTAGTAGGAAAATACAAGGTACTCTTTGAAAAGTGTATTTCTCAGGAGCCTGATTTATTATTGTAACCTCAAAAGCATGGCAATGGGAGAAAAGGGTCCTAAAGGGTACACTATAAGCAACACAGCTTTCTGTCTCTTGCCCAGCAATCAGACTATGCTGACTTCATCTGAAGAGATTCCTCTGCTCTCTCCAGTTAGTGCTCTTGGTCAGAAGCACTTTCTAACACCTTTCTAACTGCCCCTTTTATGTCTTCTAATATTTATAAATTACTTGTTTCCTTCACTGGAATTAGTGCACTGAAGACAGGTAATGCATCTTGGTCTTCTTTGTAAACTTAGGGCCAACACATTGCTTGATTCACAGTACAGGCCCATCTAAGCCTCAAATATCCCCTCTTCAGAGACTTGTGTGAAGAGATTTAGTAATTTCTGAGGTCCCTTTTCAGATGTGACATTTCATGATCGAAAGTTTATTATAAATCATGGTGCAGACTTGGCTGAAAATCTATTATACTAAAGTCTAACACCATACCAGGCTGAAAAGATGTACTCAAAAAACTGGCTGAATAAATAAAATGCAATGTAGCTATATAATGCATACCTCAAGGATGGGGAAAACTGTAACAAGGCAACATCTTCCTTCTCCCCTAAACTTCTGTGTTATCATAGAGTTCTAGTGATTGCCTCGATTTTGACAGTATTACAAAATCAAAAAATTGGTTGTTTTACTACATTTAGTCAAGTCAAATTCTACTTGAAATAAGTAGACCCTCAGTTACTATCCAGAAGCTCTCACTTTTCTTCATTATGAGTTTGATCTAAATATCACCTTTCACTAGACTAGCTCACGTGCTGAGTAGCCGAAGTCTTCATTTTACTTGTTTGGCAGATAGGATTAACATAAAGGTTAAGAGTTTAATACTGGTAAAAGGACTCAAAATTTAGAGGCAGAGAGTCAACTGGTTCTATTTTGCACCCTCCAGCATTAGTTACAAGAAATAAATGCATTCACCCATTCGCTTATTCAATAAACATTTGAGTTTTCTAAAAGCTAGTCTGGTACCATTTCATCCTTGATTCATTCAGTCCTGGCCAGAGTGATTTTCTCAGATGGTCAACTTATTCCATACCAAAGAAAGGTACAGGGCAGGGACTACATATTCCATGCAACAGTCCCATGATATTTGTGCTGTCAAACTCTGGGGCTTAGCTGTTTCTCCATTTGGGTTTCAAACAAGCTGCTTGGGCCCTCAATGCCATGAAAGCGAGTCAGGATCTCTCTTCAATCGCTCTCCGGCAGGATAGCCTGCCAACATCCTAGCCAGGCACTGCGATTAAACTCAGAACTCTTGAAAAGGGGCTGGGATCACCTCTCTGTGGGCTTTGCTTTCCCGAAGAGGAGCAATCAACAAGTGTCTGTTTGCCAGGGCTTCCTCCTGAATTCAGATGGTGGGAAGGCTCACTTCAATCCTCAAAAGCTCACTGCTCTTAAAAATTACTGGAGAGGAGCGAGACTGGTTCTACGTAGTCAGTAAGCCTGGGACATTTTTCTGGGATGTACTGCAAACCCTCTCTCCTCACATCAGGGCCGGCTTGGGGGGTTCGTCCGCCAGGAATGAACCCTGGGGAGCTGCAGAGGCAGTATCCCCTCCACTCCCCCCCAGGCCAAAACCCTATACTGGTGGCGGCCGTGCAGCTACCACTGCTCCCAGTCTTCTCTACGCTCCCTCGGCCTCCACGCTCGGGCCCAGCCCCTCCAGCACACCGCACTCGCCCTACAGCGTCCCCAGGGTCCCCTCCCCAAGTTACCATGCTGGCGGGGCGGCCGGCCGCGGTCGAGGGGCTCTCTACGCCCCCTCTGCACCGCCCCCCAGAAGAGGGGTGCTCGGTGTCGGGTGTCTACTCCTGCTTCTCTACTGCAGCTGGGCTTAGCAGAGTTCTCGGTCGGAGAAGCGCACCAGGCAGCGGCAGTAACTGCGGGCCCGGCGTACGGCAGCCATCTTCGCGGGACAGGGGGCCAGATCCGGGCGCGCTGGAGCGGCGGCCGGGGACTCGGGCTGCGGAGAGGCGCCGGTTGCCCACCGAGGACTGTAGGAGCACCGGAGCGTCGGCCCTGCTGGAGACCCCGGACACCGCTGCGGAGCTGCCCGCTCTGCTGCGGAAGCTTGCGCCGACGCTCCGAGCATGCGCAGTGTCACCGCCGCGGTCCGTGAGCTACGCGGGCTCCCTCGGCCACTCCGTCCTAGCGGCGGGCCAGGGGGGCGTGGGCCTGCTGTGTGCGCCTTCAGACCCGGAGGTGCGGCCGTCTGTCCCCTGTGTTCGGCTCTGTGAACACCCAGGGAAATGCGAACAGACATTAGCTCAAAAATGTTTTCTCCTAAATTTGGGATTGAGTCCTAGTTAAGACGCCCCGTGGAGAATCAAACTGGACACTCTAAAGGGTCACGACACGGTCCTGGGCACTTTGAGTGCGCCCAGGAATGCACCAGCAGTCACAGGCTGTTATGAAAATTAATCTTAAGAGCACAGACTCTTAAGGAAGAGGAAAGGATGAGCTTATGTGCGCAGCAGGAGGGTAGGAACACAGCCAACGAGAGGGGCATCCCAGTATAGATCCCACAATGCAATGGGGGAGGCGTGCGGCTCCAGCCGAGCCCGCAGTCCGGTGGAGACACGCTGGCGGGGCACTCTGGGATTTATAGTCCGCTGCTGCACGTTGCACGCCTGGATTTACTCTTTGGCCTGCCCCACCTTTTAAAGCCCAAACACCTCATTTCACTTGAAGGGGAGGCATACTGGTTTAGCACTAAAAATCTTTATGGGTGTATATTTTAAGAAAACACAGGCTCATAGCCTCTTACCTTCATTTAGCAAACACGAGTTTCTAAACTTTCTGTAAGTGCCAGCGATTAATAGTTATCAGGATTCCAGGAGCCCACACTCAGCAAGTTTGCAAAATTTAAATTTCATTATTTCATGCCTAAAGAGCCTATAAGTGCATTTACAGCAGAGAAACGAAGGCCAAAAAAGGGGTAAGGTTTGATGAGGTACAATAAGGAAATCCAAATGCTATTTTTAATTTTAGGATGCACCTTTTGGTTGGGTGTGTTTTTATATGCACCTATGAAAAGTACCCCCATGTTTAACAGAGGCCATCAATTTAATAGTTTTTAAAGGAGACTATAAGGCTTAGTCTTTTAAGGAAAAATTTCCTCCCAATGATCCCTTTAAAATGGGATTTTGAATTTAAATTGAGGAAAAGGTTTAGGATTTAATAGCAGAAGAAAATGATTAAAGGGACTCGAATTCTAAATATCAGTTTTGCAAACGAAGAAGGGATTTGAAATAGTTTAAGAACTATTGAAAAGTGTTGAATGTTAAAGGTGGTCTGGTCAATTAGCACAGATGTGTTTTTGTTATTCTAGCAAGTAATTAAATAATAAAGCTCAATAAAATAATAAATATTTGTAAAGATAAGTTGCATACCCGTTTTATTAAAACACTGTTATGCTTCACAGCTATTAATTTTCTCTTTTAACTCTGTTCCACTGTATCCAATTGCCCTCATTAAAGGATTGTATTCTGTCATCATATTGTATTTACAGGGCTGTAATTTTTCCAGGACCAGCACTACTGATCTAAGTTTGTTCTATTTGTGAGGTAGACTTGGCTGGACAATTAGACTGATTAACTGATCATCTGTTACTTTAAAAATTGTTTTTCATAGGAGTAGTATATGATTCAGTAGGCTCCTTGTATCCCTGTCTTTTCACTGATGATTGGCAACTTTCACTTGCCATATGGTTTGGATATTACGTAGTTAAACACAAAGGTAGATCAACGTTATATATTTGCCCAGCAGGATGACCCTTTACCTCTTGGGAGAGAAAACCTATGGGATAGTGACTATCTAGTAGGTTTCTTCAATAGGAGCAAGAGGAGAGAGGGATTCCAGTCTTTGGTTAGATTCTTTCAGGGGAAAAAAAACAAACAAATCTTCAGTCTTCAGGACTGAGAAATAATCAGTGAAAGAAAATTGATTTAGTGGTATCAATTGAATGAACAGTGATATAGTGAATTTAAACTGAAAGAAGAATCCTCAGTGTGTTGAGGGATTACTGATTTGTTAATTAAAATTGTGTTGTTTAAGGAAGTGTGATTCCCCTGTCCAGCAACATCAACGCCAGAAACCCCAAGTGTGGGGCCCTAAAATTTGTTTTAAATAGCCCTCCAGGTTCTTGTGCCTCCTGAAAATGATTGAGACCCACTGGCTTGCAACAGTTATGTAAATTTAAACTACCTGGAAGCAATTTCTTTTTATAAAGTGCTTCAGAGCCAACCCTGATGATTTAAGGTAAAGTCTACAATATAGTTTGTGAAAAAGAGAATATGTTTAAAAATCATATGTGTTAAATTTCATCTAACCAGCGCAGAAAGGACAATTGCTGTGTAGAGGACATGTAGTAAGTCTCCCAACCTGGATTAGGAATTTGGTCTTTTAAACTTAAGATGCTTATAATATGGACACTCTTAAAGGTTCAAGTCAATGCTAACAGTTAATTGGTTGAGTTTTAATTTTAAACATTGTTTTATTATAATATATATATATATACATATATATATATTTGCCGTTTTAAACATTTTGGAGGGTACAATTCAATGGCACTGGTTGCACTACGTTTTTGAAAACCAGGAACATGTTTCTCCCGGATTACCTTCAATTAGTTGTGCTCAGAACATCCATTTATAAACCCTGAGGGCCGATCTGTAGGTGGCCCTCGGGTCCGGGGCAGCAAGGTCCCGGTGCTCTGCGCCTCCTCGGCGGGGCGCAGGGAGAACTAGCCGCGCTGCAGGGACGCGCAGGGCCAGCGAGGGGAGCTGCAGGGTAACTTTTCCCAGGGAAAGCGGCCGGTCGTCCTCACTAGCAGCCACCCTGCCTTTTGTTTGTTTTCCTGAAGGAGGCTGGAGAGCGGCCGGGTTCCGGCTGCACTGCCATGCGCCCCGCGGCCCGGGCGACTCGCCGGACCTGCCGGGCGTCCCTGCGCGGAGCCCGCGGCCCGTCCTAGCAGGCGTCGCCCCGCTTTCCAGTTCCCCGGCCGCCGCCGGCGCCCCACTCGCCGACTAGCTGCGCTCACCGCAGGGGCGGGCCCCCGCCTGAGTCCGCGGCGCCGGTAAGTGGGGCTCGTGGATGGAGGGGCTGCCACCCCGCGCCCTGCCACGCGCGGGGATGGGCTGGGGCAGCAGAGGACCCCTGTCGGTGGCCCCGCGAAGGGTGGGGGGCAGGAAAAGGCTAAGCCGCTGTGGTTCCTCAGAAACCGCGGTCGTGGGGGTCTCTCCCTCCTGGCATGAAAACTCCCGAGTCTGGACGATTTTGATGGGTGTGTTTACCTTTTCTTCTGAAAGAGGGAGGAAGATCTTGGCCCACTTGAAGCCTCTCCGGGGATGTTGAGGACTTGCTCTCGCAATTTTCCTAACTAGGCCCTTGGCTGTCCCGCAAGGGGTCTGTCTGAGCAAGAACCCCCACATACTTATTTGCAACCATTTTTTACTGGATTTCTTTCTGCTCTGATTTCTGTTTTACTAACCTGAGTAGATATTTTGAGAAGGATTCTGAAGGACTTAACAGAATAACTGTTTCTTTTGTAATGTTAGCCTTTTAAAGTTTGACAACAACAGTAAGAGCTTATATAGAATGTAGTTTAATGCATCATCCTGCAGAGAAGAACATTCATTCCACTTAGAACTAGGCAAAAATTTGCTTTTGCTAAAGCTGGGCTAGGCTGAGGGAATACCACCCTGAATTTTGCCAGCAGACTGGATTTCTCTAAAGTATTGACGTTCGTTATTAATTTATTTTTTGGCCTTCAGCATTCTTTATTAAAAGAAGTTTGGTAGTTACAGTTTTCATTTCCTAGTGAGTAGGGTTTCAGGGTGTGCCTCAATAGTGAATGGTGCCAATGCTGAATATAAAATGTAAATGAGTTTTAAATTTATATCGTCAACATATAAATTATTAAGAAGAATTTGTGCCTCAGCCATATGCTTAACTGTGCAAGGAGTTAATATATGCATAAATATGCACATTTGAAATACTTTTGGAACAAAGCTCTACAATTTGGTAAAGAATCTTTACCAAAAAAAAAAAAGTCTTCCTGTCTATTTGAGGACCAAGAATTATAAAACCCTAGGAAGTGGGTGTAGAAATGAGAGAAGTGTTGGGATTTTTTATTTTAAATGACATCCTGTACCATTTCCCATCCCTATCCCTAATGTTGAGACCTACAGTGACCCTGCACATTTTTTGTTTCTCCCTTTCCACTTAGCCTTGTCTCTTTCTTCCGTGTCAAAATGGTAGCTGAGTGGGAAGTGGGCAGGCATGGTTCAGATGGTGGAAGGCTGTGTTGGAGGCTTGATGGCGCTTCCTGAGTAAGCACACCTCTGTCTTCCTTGCCTCAGAAGAGCATGTTCAGCAGTCACAAAGAAATGGTTTTTCTCACTGAAGTGTCTTCCCTACAATGTGTAAAGGCATTACCAGGGTAATGAACAGGCCGTTTGGACTTACTGACTTTTCAACATCATCAAAGCCCTTTTCATACTTTCCCTGTATGCTGTGTGTTTTTATCCTCATTGCCTTTTGAGGTTCCTCGTAAAGGTGGAAATTATGTCAACCTTGAAACTTTGAAATTTCCCTTTATAATCTTTCCTTTGTTTATGTCATCCTTTGTATTGTCAAGTCATCAAGACTTTGGAAACATGTTTTCTACAGCTCATTCCTTCTGTATTCTACTTCAACCCTCGGACTTCCTCTCCTGCAGCACTGCATCCACCTTTTTGTCAGCCTCCCAAGACTGGCTGTTAGTGAGCCCTCAATGAATATCTGCCCAATGGACAAATGAACGAGAAGCTTCCCTTCTGTTGCCTATTTGATCTTCTTAAATGATCCTTTCATCATGTTTCTTCTGGCCTTGCAAACTTTAGTTTCTCTCCGTTATCTATAATCTCAAGTCTACACTAGTATGTCTGATTTTTCAAGGTTTTTCATAATGGGCCTCACCCTTCTTTGTGCAAAGGATTCTTTAGCTTTCTTTCTGTCCTGAGGAGCCCAGTCTTGTTTCTACTGAAATGTCATTATTTATATTGCTCTCTCTAGGAACTCCTTTCCTCCTCTCTACTCTTCTATGCAGCTCCATCTTTGGAGGAGGAGCTCAAGTCCTACTTCTTTTATAATATTTTCTCTTACTTCTCATTTCTCTTTCTTTAAAGTCTTCAGGTACTTGTTCATTAGCCCTTCATTACATTGCTGGTATTGGTCTCTAATTGGCTTAGGTTATTTTAAGCCTCTTTAGGTCAGGAGCCATATTTTATACATGGTAATGTGGTATTGTGGGGTTGGAGTCAGGCAGAATTGTGGTCAGGCCTTGACTACACTTTTTAGTCACATGGCCATGTGAAAATTTTCTAGCATTACAATTCTCATGTGTAAAATAGGGGAATGTTTCCCCCAGCGAATTGTGGTGTGAAGGTGGTCTACAGTGCCTACTTGGTAACTGCCATCCACCTGACAAAGTTTCATTCATCCCTTGACAATGACTAGTTCTGAATTTGTGGCATATATTTAGTAAATGTTTATGAACTGATTTGTAATAGACCACAAGTCATGGGTCAGCCAAGAGGCCCAGAGGACCAGGGTAACTATGCTGTGAATCCTTAGTAAGTATTATTCTGCCCTTACTCAATGTGACTTGAGCTGAAGTTATTCCTGGCTACAGCTCTGCTTCTGGAATCTGTTGCTATTTTTCCATCTGAACCTTGCCAGGAACACTTATGCCTTTGGAAAAAAAAAAATTTTTTTTAAACTTCTGCTCTTGCAGCAAGCTCTTCCATTTTATTTTATAGGATCTTACAGAATTAAAGATGTACCTAACCCTTCTGCACTTATAAAAGCATTTTTCTGCATGTGAAATATGTGTGTATGTGATTTATGCAAGACTACTTACCTGTGTTTTCTTGGGCAGAATTCTAGGTATTATGACCTTTCTGTATATGTTGATATTAAGTATCTCACTTACTGTTGATTCTTTCATCAGCATTCTTTAGCCATGGCATTCCGAGAAGGGCTCGTGACTAGAATATCAGCAATCTACTTCCTGTGACCCTTAGTATTTATGGGTGATGTGGGTGACGAGGAGAATACACAGAGGTGTGTGCTGGATAACTTACATTATCTTGAGGTCAACTGTATGCTGCTGTGTAGTTGTGCTTACCTTTGGATTATAGCCTTAACTTTCTTATAAAAATACATATGTTCTAGAAAATTATATTGTAAAAAGAATTTGGTGAATCAAGTAATTTTCCAGGACAAATAGCATTAAAATTCTAAGAAAATATTGTGGCAGGGAGAAAATCCAAGATGTTTTTACTTGCAGCCAGAGAAGAAAAGTAAAAGAAGCCACTCAGACTCACCTGAAAATGGTAACTAAGGTTGTGCGGGCATTCGTGCTCAGACTCTGCTCCTCTTGAGCTGCTGTCTGATGTTAGGAAAGCACCACTGTATTGCATATTTTCCGGAAATATTCAATACAAGCAGAAGGCTGCCTCCATTCTTGATTTCCTTGCAAGGAAATTGAAGTGTCCTTGTACATTCAGCATCTCACTTGCTGTGCCCTCAAAGTTGAAATCTTCATTGGGCAACTGAAGATAGTCTCCTTCTCATGAAGAAATCCCCCTCTTATGCTGAGACTCACTGTGCAGACTACAGTCACATCCTATGTAGGTTGACTTGTGAAGTTGTATGTGGACTCAGGATTAGCAAAATATTCATATACCTTTTACCAAAGGAAAAGGAAGGAGCATTGTGAAACATCTTTAGTAGACTAAAACATGATATACTCCCAAAGTTTAAAAATATGCTACTCTGCCTTGGGTTCAATTTTCAGTGCTGCAAAGGAGAACAAAACACAACTAAAAACTATGCTATTCTGAAGATAACAAGGATTGTATTGTTATTAGTTGGGTCTCTGGACCTCATCTTAGAAGGTGAAAATGTTGGATGATCTTTAAGTTCCCTTACAGGAACTTAGCTTTCAAATCTACCCTAATTAACATTCAGTTATTTGTTATTATACTTTAAAAATTGTCCTATATTTTAAGTTTGTCATCCTAACTCAATTTTTGAAATGAAAGGGTCACTGTAGAACCTTACATGTCACTTGGTACTTTTCCCACCATGCTGGAGTTCTGTATGGGCCCTTGATAAAATATACTGTGATGACTGAGAACTGTAAGAACTATACATTTTTGAGGAAAGATCAAAGTTGATTTTTAACCTTTCCATAGGCACAGTATAACCTGAGATGAAGTGTTGGTAATATGTGACTACCTCATGACTGCTTTAAAAGATAATGCTCCAGAACCAAAAGGATAAAGTATTATGATGTAATGTAATGTCCAGCTACTAATTTGACAATACCATGAAAGTTACTAAAGGTTGAGCATTCTTAACCCAGAAAGTTAAAATCTGAAAATCTTTAAGCATGGTCCTAATACCACAAGTACAGAATTCCACACCTGACTTTATGTGATGGATGGCAGCCAAAATATAAGTGTACTAAAAATATTGTGTATATGCAATATATATGAAACAAATGAATTTCATGTTCAGATTTGGGTCCCATTCCCAAGGTATCTCATAAACATATGCACATATTCCAAAATCTGAAAAAAATATCCCAAATCTGAAACACTTCTGGTGGCAAGCATTTTGGATAAGGGATATTCAGCCTGAACCTGCATAAACTTGAAGTTCCCAGAAGATAATAGTTAATGGTTTTGCCCTCTTGCATATTGACTTATTTTAAAAGTGAATTTATCAGAGAATGATTCAACTAAAACAAAGTTGAATGAGAGTAAAGCAAGATACACGTCTTTACGTTATCTTAGCTATTGAAAAACCAGTGTTTTCCAAATTAATGGAAAGTTTTTAGAAGTACTCATACTTTTGGCACCTTAGTCTCACTATCATTATTCAATTTTGGAAAAAAAAAAAAGAGGATATTAGGGATGGCAATGGGGTGAACTTCATGGTACAGGAAAATCACCACTAATCAGAATTACCCTTCAGAAGTCCACAGTTGCTTATTTATTCAATACATCTTTCTAATGAGAACCCATATGTACCAACTGTATGTTGGATACTTTTCTAGATATCAAGAATATAGTTGTGAACATAACAAAATTTATCTTCTCACAGAGTTTATGTTCTGGTGATAAACACACTTTTGTGTAGGTGACCCTGTAACATGGAACTAGATAAGCGTTATATGAAGAGTGCTGAAGTACAAAAATGTTTTTTCTTATATGTGGGATTCCTATTTCAGGGATTGACAAGCCTGTGGACTATATCCTGCCTGCTGCCTGTTTTTGTAAATAAAATTATCTTAGAACATGGCATGGTCATTTATTTATGTATGGTCTAAGGCTGCTTTTGTGCTACAACAAGAGAGTTCAGTAATTGTGACAGACATGTAGGCTTCAAAGCCTAAAATAGTTACTGGCCCTTCACAGATAAAGTTTGCTTACCCCTGCTCTGTTTTATTCTTATATTAAATTCCTGTTTCTTCCTAAATAGATTTTATTTGTTATACACAGTATTGAAGTATCTTATACTGAGATTGACTTCTTAGTTAAATATGTAATATCTGTATAGACTGTGAATATATGATACGTTTTGGTTTGCCTCCCCCAACTTAACCTCAGCTACCCTGCCCACTTCTAAAACATGGGGTGGCAAGCAGTTGGACCGGGACTATTGCCTCCCGTGCTGGTCGTCTTTAAGCTGGGGAACTCTCAACCCAGCTCATCCACTTTCACACAAGTCTGAGTGAAGTAATTTTTCTCTAACTCTTAAAACATTTTTCTCTCCCTTTAGTGCTTCACATTCTACAAAAGTCACCTATGTCATAGTTGAAAATCATCTGCAAGCAATTGAAGACTTTTCTTTATGGCGTGGGGCATAAGCACCCTTGGTGATACAGGAGAAGTAATGGGGAGCCGTGGGCCCTTCTCAGGAGATTAGGATCTGGTGCATGAGGAACTCTTTTCTCAGAAGCTGGGGTTGGAGGAGAGGGGGTAAAAGCCGTGAAGCAGTTTCTGGGGCATAGAAAGCATACAAGAATAACTGATTATCTTCTTGCATCTAGTTGATGCAATAACTGAAAACATCTTGAATGAAGTTCTCTGTCAAGATAAACAAAAAGCAAGTTCTACAGAAAGAAGGTTTTTTGGCCTTGTACCTAGCTATCCCCAATGCAGAAAAAAAGCACCAAGAGGCAAAATGCATAAAAGGTTTTTTTGCCAAAATATATATGGGCAGAAGAATTAGGCCCTAGGGTCAAAAACATAAGCTATACTTACTATTTTTAGTACTCCTTTAAAAGAATTAACTTACTCTTGTAAAGTTATGACACATTTGAATCTAGAATATGAAGGGTAGTCATAAGCCTGTAAAGGTAGAATGAATTCAGAAGTATCATGAAAAAGGCCATTTATGAATTTTGTACATAATCCAAGTTTCTTATGATGACAGATGAACATAACACAATCTTTTTAGTATACGGTGATTAAGACTAAGAGAAACAAGCTCCTTCTAAGGGTCTGAAGAGTATAAATGGGCTTAGTAAATCACAATTTCCAAAGAATCCCAAGTTTGCACATAATTTTATGTCTGATCTTAACAAATGCATAATTGTAATATTTATTCCATGACTCTCAGGGTTTCAAAATCAAAAACAGAATACAGTCGTCTTGGCTCCCAGCTTGTTTTTAAGGCTGTGAATGACCAGGGCCCCTGATGTCAACTGCTGGTCATGAACAGATGTTCTTTGCTCCGCTGAGGATTGAAGCTGAGGGGAAGGAACTGGGGCAGAGGACAGGAAGGTTTCCCCGATGTCACCTAGCAAGGAAAGTCATAACACCTATTTCAAAGATTTGCTTGAATTCTTTCTATGTTAGTTGGATACAACTTTACCCAAAGGCCAAAGACCTGATCTGGTGGCATGGAGAGACCTCTCTGTGATTGAGGGCCCCCAGCATTCTATGGTATTTACTATTCTTCCACTTTAGAACTTCAAAACACTTCTGTTTAAGTCAAACAATTTTCTGATCTTTACTTTGGACATGAGGAAATAGAAGCACTGAGAGTTTTGAAGTACTTACATAAGGAGGTACAGAAAATAAATCACTTGCTAAGTTTAAGCTTCAAATTTGGGCCAAACAATCTTTGAGGACTTGCTGTGTGCAAACACAAAGCCAAAGTTGGTGCAGGTTGCCTCCTGGCTGACATACAGAGGACTAGCCAAAGGGTCACTCACCATGGGGGCAGAGGCTGCAGTAAGGTGAAGACAGGACACTGTGTTGTCATGGGTGAGGACCCTTAGCTATGTCTGTCTGTGTGGGTTGGGCAGGAGGCTCTGGAAACTCGATGTGTTAGCTGGACTGATAGAAGAAAAGGAGGCAATTCTTAACTTTGGGAGCTGGCTGAGGCACTGAGGGACCTGTTCCTCTTTTGACAGACAGACTTTGCATAGCATAGAGAGCCCTGTCTTCTTCATTGGCCTTTGTGCATGCAATAAAAAAAATGGAAATGTTTATCCATCTTAGACAAATGCTAGCTTCACAAAATCACAGAACATTCAAAGAGGAATCATTGAGTCTAATGCCTGATTCCACTGAAAGTAAACTTGAGGACCAAGAAATTCCCCAAGTCACAGTTGGCCAGCGCTGAGTGAAAACAGACCCAGTCTTTCTTCATCTGCATTCACTTTGCTTTCACTGAGGGCTAGTAAGTGCTAAGGGCCCTTGCAGATTTACTGATTGTTATCATTGCATTTTTGGCTTATTTGATGTATGAAGACACTCTGTATTAGTTATAATGAGTGATTCATTCAGGTTAACTCTGGAACTCAGTGGTATTTAGGAGTATGCGGGTTCTGACATGCTAATTCCCAAGGTAATGAATGGGCCTCTACATTCCATTTTCTTTCTGGTATTGTTAGCTGTCTAAACCAGGAGCTGAACTTAAATACTCTCAGGGGTAGGGAGGAAACATAAAAGACTCAAGACTCAAGGAAGCTGGGTGTGTGCTTGTCAAATGGTCAGAAATTGTACTTCTTTTCTTAAAAAAAGAGCAATTTTTCTTTAAACAAAAATTGGTTTTTTTTTCATCCTTTTACTTTGTCACTTTGGGTAGAGGCATAGGAACAGAGCATGTATTTTTCTCTTTTCAGTAAAACAAGTGGCTGTGAAAACACACACAAGGACAATTGAAAAAAATAAAAAGGCACCGGACAGCAGGGAAGATAGGGTCCTGAAGAGCTGCAGTGCACCCAGCCCCAGAGCTGGTAGCATCTCTCTAGCTTTTTATTGCTATGGAGGGCTAAAGACGCTATGCTATTAGCTTTTTGGTTTTTCCAGAAAAACTCCAAATTTGGATTTATATATGAATTTTGTTGTTTTTAAATATAGACTCAAAGCACACTTTTGGATTTAGCAGCCAGGCTGCCCATTTATGGCCTTTGATCACACAATGTGATCAAAAAACTCCATATGCTAATCATCACATATTTGGCAATTTCAGGCTAGAGGTGTGAAATCCAGTCCACTGAGCAAAGTTATAGAGAAATGCTCTATATTCAGAAAGGAAAGCCCTTGTGTTTGTTGGGTAAGCATAGATTTCTGATTTCATTTTTCTTTCTTCCTTTTTTTTTTTTTTTTTTTTTTTGTTTGGTATAGAGATGGAACTGAGGGGCACTTAACCACTGAGTCACATCCTCAATGCTTTTTATTTTTTGTTTTGAGACAGGTTCTCACTAAGTTGCTTAGGTCCTCATTAAGTTGCTGAGCCTGGCTTTGAACTTGTAATCATCTTGCCTCAGCCTCTTGAGCCACTTCCAATTTCATTTCTTGTGTACTCAACTTTGAATGAATGAATACCAGTGTTGTATAATTTAGATAATTGTGTGAAAGTCTCTGGGATGTTGTATTGGAGAGTAATAAATAATAGCCCACAAAGACAGCAGGTCCTAATCCCTGGAATCTATGAACATTATCTTATATGATTAAGTATACTTCATAGATATAATTAAATTAAGGAGTTTGAAATGTGGAGATTATTTTGGATTACCTGGGTAGACCCTAAATGCAAACACAAGTCCTATAAGAGGGAGATAGGAAAGGAGGAGAGATTTGAAAGCAGAAGAGAAGACAACGTGATCATGGAGGCAGAGATTGGAATAATGAGATCACAAGCCAAGGAGTACTGGCAGCCCTCAGAAACTGGAAGGGACATTAAATGGATTCCCCAGAGCCCCTGGAGGAAGGGCTGATATCTTGGTTTTAGCCCAGTGATAACTGGTTTCAGACTAATGGCTTCTAGAAATAGGAGAGAATGAATTTCTATTATTTTGAGCTACTACAAAGTTTATGGAAATTTTCCCAGCAGCTGTGGGAAACTAATACAGTTAGTAAGAAAAACTTTTCTATATTTTTTAAAAAATGTTTTTTTGTCAGTGATACATGACTCAGAATATGGACAAGTAACATGTCCTTAATGAAAGAAATTAGCCATTATTTAGAGACTAGTATTTAGAAACTTTCCCAAGCCTCCCTTGCCAGTGTTCTACAAAGTGACTTTTTCCTTACTTGTGCATTGTAGCACTGTTGTCTCTACTCTTCCCAGGAACTTACCCCCAATGCTACTTCTACTGATCACTTGTATGTGTTCTACCACCAGCTAGATGGGAAGTTCCCGGAAGTCTGATCTACTCCCACAGTTCTTTGGGTCTTATATCTCAGTACTGAGCATAGTGCCTTATGCTTAATTTTTCACTTCAGTGATACTTTATTAATACTTTAACTTCCTAAACCTACTTCAGCTATTCCTGTATATATGAAATATATACTCTTTCCCCCCTTTTTTTATATTGTTGGGACTAAGCCCAGGGGTGCTTTACCACTGAGACAGTTTTCTGCTGAGGCTGGCTTTAGACTTGCAATCCTGCCTCAGCCTCCCGAGTTGCTGGAATTACAGGCATGTGACACCGTGCTTGGCTTGAAATATATATTCTATAGAAATAAGTATTTCACATATTTATATATCATGCAACACAAATGTGGGTTTGTGTTTATGATTTCTCACAATCATAGAAAAGATAGTTGTTGGCCTTTTTACCAAATTGTAAAGAACCCAATGGTAGAAACTTTTGGACTGAGGGGTAAGTGGAATGACTTACGGGTACCTGTTGTAGAGAGGAGCAGACATGAAGTGCATGAGAGAAATCAGAGTGGCATGGTGATGCTTTATTTCTTCTTGTTTGATGCTTATTTGGCTTATTTGAAACTTGAGTTAGATGTAATTGCAAACACAGGATATATTTGTGGTTATTGTTTTAAATGATCACTCCAAAACTTTGGGTTAATAAAATCTATCCAGGAATTCAACTTAAAAAATAGCTAATTCACATATGTAGTTTACATCTTTGATATTTTTTTGCTTCTTTCTTTAAAGAACTGACTCTAGGTTTGGATGTCTCCTATTAAATATCAAAGAAGAATTACAATAAAATAGTTATTAATGTCCTGAAGCCTAAAACTTGAGAGTTGTTTCTCTTGCTGCTTTTGACATAAGCTCTGCCAGTACCTGTGGTAAATTTCATCAGTGACATGCAGAGTGAGCCCCACTGGACTCTACTTGTCATGCAAGGTACGATCCATTCATGATTGCCACTTGCCATGTTATAGGTAGGATTAGGGCGGATTCTAGAAGCTCATGCAGCTTGGATTGAGGAAGAGTTTCTATTGGAGAAACTTTCAAATTAAGGATAGCAAGAAAGACAGAAATGGAGGTTGCAGTTTCTTATCATTTTCATGGCGAGCCATACTGGGGCCACCTACTTTGTTGAACATGCCATGTGAGCACAAGAACAGTCTTGTCTGCAGGGGGAATAATCAAAGAATTTGCAGTCTGACTTTAGATGCCACCTGTGGATAGCAGTTTTCTGGGAAAGCATATGCTCACCCTGTGGGGAACTTAAAGTTCCAAAGGAAGTTGAGTTTAGAAACAACCCAGGGAGAAGACAGAAACCTTAATTCCAGCTAGTTAGTTGTTCAGGTAACCCTGAATGATACCCAGGGCTATTTTTTTTTTTTTGACATTCCTTATTGCATTACAGGAGGTTTATATCATATTTATTAAATTAGATAGTCCCTCAAAATAGAAGCACATAATGGCAAGTGAAAAATGAACCTTAGGCTAATAGAGAATTACTTCTAATTTGTCTCCAGCTATGTAGCTTCAAAACTATGTTAACTATGAAGATCTATCACCCTCTGTAGAGAATTTTGTATTCCATTTCCTATGGGAGTATAGCCTTAGCCTGCTGTATCTGGAATGCATTCATCTGTACTTGATAGACTAATAGTGACTATGGCAACAAAGACCTTTAATTAGGTCATCTAACAAGAAATCAAAGGCAGTTTTTTTCAGAGATCACACAGCAGCCCACTGATGTCATGGAGGACCAAGACTCTGTTCATCCTCAGTGGATGGAATTCTCATCTTTAGAGCTGATTTCTCAGTCACCAGGCTTCCTAAGCCCTGTATAATACAGTTTTACACAACCATGCTCATGGTGGAAATGCAGGGCAGCTTTTTAGTCAACTGTCTTTATCAGGGAGGGAGTAGATTCCTTCTTAGAAGCCTTCCCTTCCCTCACCAGCCCGCTTCCTTTTATCCCCATGAGTGAGAGCCATAGTTCTAGTCCTAAACAGTTTTTAGTAATAAGTACAGTTGTTTTTCTTGGTTTATATTTATGTAATTCATACCCCGGGGCTAGAGTAGGTGGCTCCCGAGCCTAAGTATGTTGAATTCTGAATGAAATTGGGGTTCTATAAATTAAGCAATAAGGGTAACGTGGCTACTGGGTAGAGTAGCAATGGCATCTGTCAGAGCTCCCTTCTTTTTCCTAGGGAATTGTCCATTTCCCTGTTGTTTTCCCAGAGCAACAATGAGTTTTTGTTCTTTACTTTTTGATTCTAACATGAGTCAACATATTTGGGCCACCACAAAAATGAAGAATAACTGAACAATAGAGATCTCACATGTATGTAACCACTTCTTGCTAGGATATGCTTATAACTGATTGTGTGTTCATTAGTGCTTCTTGGTTGATGCTTATTTGGCTAGTACCATTTCATTTGTTTTTCTTTTTCTGAAAACTAATTCACCAGTGTGAGCATAGAAAACTATGACGGTGGTCATTGTTCTGTTCTATGACTTCTTTCTAAATGCAACTAATCTTTCTCTCTGATGTCTCTTTGTATACTTGAAATAATTATCTTGACTCCCCAATTCTCCTTTGCATCTAGCATCCTGTGTTTCTTCCTCTACTCTTCATATGCTTTCATTTAGGCCCTCACTATGTTCTTTAATCTCTCTCTTGCTGTTGGCATCTGAAATTGAACAAGAATTCAGTGACATGATGAGACTATTGCATCCTTAGGTCTGAGCCCAGGGCCGCCCTGTTGTTTAACTCTGCTGGGAACATTCACGTTGTGTTCTGTGTGAATGCAGTACTCCAGAGTTGGGCAGTCTATTAGCTTTGTCTGAATGCTGTGTTCCTAGCAAGAACTAAATAGAACAACCTTAGAACTGTTTGCAGCTGCCTTGTGAGCATTTCCAATGAGAGTTTTTATACATACCTCAAATTCAATACCCGAGAAATCAGAACCCACATCTCTTCACATTGCCAAAAACACAAGCCCACACAGAGTGAATGTCCCTATGTATCTCAGATTCACCCAGTCTAGTGCCTTTGTTCATATATCACCTGGCTTATTACAGTAACCCCTTAACTATTCTCTCTGCCTGTATTCTAGTACCTATTAATCTCCACAGGGATCCTCCTCCTGCTGTTTCTCTGCTTAAAGACTCTGGAGAACTTTCCTTTGCAGAATAAAGACCAAACAACTCCATGATGCACATATCCTTCATAATTAGTCCGTGCCCTGAGTTTCTAGCTAGTTCCTGCTATTTCTTCACCATCTTCCATTGATTTAATGCCCTAACCCAACCTGGAGAGCTTTCAAAGCTATCAAAGTTCTGTGCCCACTTTTGACCTGCCTCTTGAGTGGAATTGGGCATCAGTAGATGTTAAAAGTTCCCCTGGTGATTCTCACGTAAGAACCATTTGGTTTTTGCCTTGTATGTGAAGCTCTTTTACCTGCCAATAGTTTGCATAGTTTTCTTCACTTTTCTCTCTTCTATGTGATGAAGCATTGCTTATTCTTCAGTATCTCAGGACTGTCTTATCTCTAAAGGATTGTCTGATCTATCTCCTCCTTCCAAGAGTTGGTTGCTCTCTCTACTATGTTCCCATAACAATGTGAATTATTTAATGTGTCCCCAAACTCTTGCATAATGTTTAGCATCTCAGTAAAATTTGACTAGAATTTTATACTGTCAACTTGGTTTATAAAGAGATACTAATCTGTTGTGTAATTGTTATATAATTATCTGAAATGGCATATTAGAAAGCAACTACTGTGCTGTGGTGAGTCAGATCTTGTCAGAATAACTGAATTTTGTTTCTTGATAATATGACAGACTGTAGCAAGGAGGAATGTCAGGGTGACTGTGTTGAATGAATGTCTTTGTCTGTCTGTCTCCCTCTTTTTGGCAGTACTGGGGATTGAACCCAAGGGTGCTCTTACTGTTGAGATACATCCTCAGCCCAACATAGATCATTATTGAGTTTTGGTCACCAGAATTCATCAAGGAGATGGAGAAGTATGTGAGGATTCAGAGATGAATGCCAAAGATAATTAAAGGAGTGGAAAAATAGGTCCTATGAGGAAAGGTTGTGTAATTAAGGCATAAGAAGGCTGAAAGACACACACTTGATTACTAATTTTGTGTGCATACAATTATGACAGTTTCTTTACATACACAAAAAACTAAACATGAAGAAATTAGCTTAAAGTAGCTTTGCTTAGACATGAATTAAAATCTTCTAACTAACTGGATTATAAAGTGTAAATCTGATTATGTTATACCCTGGTTAAAATATGACAAACAGACTAACAAAAAATAAACCCTTAATTGACCTCACATTATCTCTAGGGAAAAGCTGCATTTTTTTTTAAAAAATAAAAGACATATTAGATAATTTTTGAGAAATCAAAGTTCCAGTGATTTTTTTTTTTTTTTTTAAGGAAGATGATATGCAATGATAGGTTGGGAGTCTTAATTTGTTAGAGAAATAAATTATTATAAATAAATATGATGCTGTAGAAATCATATATGCTATGTCAAAAAACAGATGAAGATAAATATGAGAAAGAAGAAAAAGAGTGGTAAACAAATGCATAGCCATAGTTGCTTGTGCTGTGACCCAGATGCTCTTTTTATGTTATGTTGAAGTATACCCTGAATCTGAAACAGTCCACCATGCTGTGATCATAGGTGAGGAACCCTCTACAGTTTTGTCTTCTGAATGAGTCAACATTAAATAAATCTACACTTGCATGTTTTGAACTGAAATAAAATGTTTAGTAAGATGTACATGTCATTTTAAAGATTTAATTCCTCTACCATTTTGAGGACAATTTTTAACACTTTCAGTCATTAATAATTTGAAATTTGCAGGATAGTTACAAGAGCAGCACAGAGTTTCTTATACCCTTAGTTGGCTCAGGCTACCATAACAAGGTATCATAGATTGAGTGTCTTAAACAACAAAATTTATTTTCTCAGAGTTCTGGAGACTGTGAAGTCTAAGATCAAAGTTCTCATAGGACTGTACTTTTGCGGGTCAGGGCTCTCTCTAGCTTGAAGATAGATGGCTTCCAGAGGCCCTTTGACCTCATTTAACCTAATTATTTTTTTAGGCTCATTCTCCAAATACGATCACATCGGGAGTTTGAGTTTCAATTTACAGATTTGAGGAAGGGTGATACAATTCAGAACATAACTTATCCTTTACCCAGATTTACCTGTTGTTAACATTTTACCTAGTTTTTTCCCCCACCCACTGTGCAAGTGAGCACATACACACAATTTTGTTCTACCCACTTGAGAGTACAGATGATCCTTGATTTTACAATGGTTTAACTTACAATTTTTCAGCTTTATGCTACTGTGAAAGGCACATATATTCTGTAGAGATCATACTTTGAATTTTGAGTTTTGATCTTTTCTAAACCTAGCAATATTTAATAGTATATTCTCTCTTATTGTTGAGAATCAACAGTCAGCCCCAGGTCCCAGTTGGCCACACTGTTAGAGGAGAAGCCAATGGTATTCTACAGTGTACCATGTTGCCAGCATTTTTTGGATCTTGTATTTTGTGTTTTTACATCCCACCGTGTCTACAAATGCCTATCTCTGTGTGTACATAAGGTGTTCAATACTTTATCATAAAACAGGCTTTGTAAGTTTCCATGATTTTGCCTAACTATAGGGTAATGTGAATGTTCTGAGCACTTTGGACATAGTTAGGCCAAGCTATGATGTTCAGGAAGTTAGGTGTATTAAATGCATTTTCAATTTACAGTGGCTTTGTCAAGACATAACTATATGGTAAGTCAGGAGAAATCTGTAAATTCTTTCACAGATAAATCTCTTTATTCGTATATTCTTTAGGGTATGTTTTCCAAAAATAAGGTGTTTTTCTGATGATGCACAGGCATCATCCTCAGTATGTTTAACAGATTCTAGTCTTTTCTAATCTATCATCCATATTCTAGTTGCTTCCATTGACCAAATTATGTCCTTGATAGATAGCATTTTCTTCTTTTCCAGTACAGAATCCAGTTGAAGTCTATTTTTTGGTGGGGAGAGGAATACTGGGAATTAAATTCAGGGGTGCTTTACCACTGAGCTACATCCCTAGACCATTTATGTATGTATGTATGTATTTATTTATTTGAGACAGGGTCTTACTAAGTTGTTAAGGGTCTCACTAAGTTGCTGAGGCTGGCCTTTAACTTGGGATTCTCCCAGCCTCAGCCTTCAGAGTCTCTGGGATTATAGCGGGCATGTGTCACCACACCTGCTAAAGCCTGTGCTTTTAAAATGGCATCCGAAGTCTTCCAGAACTCTGGGATTTTCTCCTTGCAGTTTCACGCTCCCCATCTTCTCCCCACTTCCAGGCTAAGCCCCTGTGTCTTCATTTCTACTCTTTGGGGTGCTAGAATCCCTATCTGCCACACAAAACACCTACTTTTTCTTTCATGACTTAATGTGTTTTTGATGAAGTTCTCTTACTGCCTCCTGAGCTCGCATGAGATTTACCTAATTGGAAACCAAGGGGACTTTCTCCTTCACCCTCCCACAGCTGACACCCTAAGCAAATTTGAAATCTCAATGTGTAAGTAGAATATGGCCTCTACCTACCACTCACCACCCTCATTTCCTGCTTTGAGATTCTAAGAGACCATATTTTATTGTTCTTTGTATCCTCCAAACTTAAATATAAGATCTGTCACACAGGAGGTGCTTCACAGATATGTATTAATCAGCAGCAGAGTACATCATTCTCAAGGGTTGCCTAAGGAAATTGTAGAGTCTGATCCTGAAGAGTTTCAAGAGGAAACCTCTAACCAGAGGCCTTAAGATGGTAGGGGAAAGAGAAATGAGTAGGTCCTAGTTAGATTTCCAAAGTCCCTTTCAGTTATATATAGAGTATGGTGAAATCAGTCATGACTTTGTTTTTCTTTAGGCTTCTCAAACTCACATATAGCCTTCAGGAGAACACAGTCTGGGTTTTTTATTTTTTAAAATTGTATACTAATTTTAAACAGAAAGTTTGCAAAAATAGTACTGCAAGTCCTAGAAACCCTTCAGTCAGCTTCCCCTATTATTAATATCTTAGATAACCATAGAACAGTGATGGAAAGCAGGAAATTAATGATGGTACTTTACTTAATCACTTGGGTAAAGAGAAATTCTGCTGAATTTCTTCTTGTGAAATTACCATCTTTTTCTTTGAAGTTAATAATTTTCTTAAAGATACTCCAAGACTATGCAGATATCCTGCTAATCCCATCCATTAGTTTCTGCATCTATCAATGTACTTTGCCTGCAACAAATCTTATTTTATTTACCTAATAGTGAATTTCTTATTCTCTTTCCTTCTACATTTATTGATGGGAACTCTTCTCAAAGGAGAGGCTGCATACACGGTATTTAGATACAGAATGTCACATCCTTCCGATCATTTTCTATCTTTTGATTCTTTAGATTATTAGTTTGAAAGTCATATATTTTAAAAAATACACCTTTATCATTCTTATTTAAGCATTTCCATGTTGTTAATATTTGCCTAAAGGCATTGAAATTACTTATGGTACAGATTTTTTTTTTTTATTACAGGCAGACTGATTTTATTACAGGCAGACTCAATTATATGTGAAAAAAATCTGTGACTTGTTATTTTTTTTAAAAAACCACAAAACTGAGTTATGTTAAAAGGGGCACACCCTACACATAGATCTTGAATTGTTAGCTTTGTTTAGCTTCTAAATGTCTAGTTGTAAAAAAACTGTTGATGCTTAGCCGCAAAGAGTTTAGGGATCACATGCTGGTTCTCTTTCTCGAGAACTTAACGTTAGTCTTTTGTGGCTTTTGTATGTTTACATTGTTAATTGTAGCTGAAATGAACCTACCAGTATATTTATGACCAGTTCTCATAAGTTAGCAATTTTCGCCAACCGTAGTTACTGGGCAGAGTTTGCTCAGAATGGTTAGTCAGCAGAAAAGCATCAAATTGGAGCTGATTCATTTCATAACTTTCTAAGCATTGTACCTTTAGTTTTATAAAGTATTGAAAAAGAACCTTATTTAAACCAGGGGTTGACAGTTTTTTTCTGTAAGGGGCCAGAGAGTAAATACTTGAAACTTTGAAGTGTCGCAAATATCAATTCTGCTCTTGTAGCCATAATCTGCAAGTGTGTGGATAGGACTCTTTCCCAATGAAACTTTATTTACAAGAATTTACTTTATTTAGAAGAATTTACATTATTTACTTTTTATTTACAAGAATGGTGTAATTGGTGGTGGACTGGGAGTTACCTGATTTAGATTATAAAAGTATAAAAACTCAAAATATACATTAGCATTTGTCCTTATCTCTCATTTTTTTTCTCTACAGGCAGAAGACTGATCTTTGAAAATATGTATTTGGGAGATAGTCACGTTCTATTGAATACCTTGTGCTGTTGCTGCCATCGAAAAATCTGGTTACACTCTGGGGAGGCCTGCTACCACTGCAGGACTGAACCGCCTCGGCCCTGAGATGAGTGTCCGGCCTGAGCAGGCACACCATGAATAGATACACTACAATCAAGCAGCTTGGGGATGGAACCTATGGTTCCGTCCTGCTGGGAAGAAGCATCGAGTCTGGGGAACTGATTGCCATTAAAAAGTAAGTTGTATCCTTCACTTTTATGATGCCATTTTCAGCTACATAGTATCAAGAGAGTTTTAACTCCACCTTCTCCAGTCCCTGTCTTAGAAATAATCCTAAAGGGGAGTGGCAGGGGGGCATAGAGAAGAACCTTAGATAATCACTACCATGGATTAGATGAGTGTATTAATGCTGTAGCATGTATGTTAGAGGCCTTCAAAATCCTCACTTTATCCATTTATTTCTTTGGTACCAGGGATTGAACTCAGGCATACTCGACCACTGAGCCACATCCCCAGCCCTATTTTGTGTTTTATGTAGAGACAAGGTCTCTCTGAGTTGCTTAGCGCCTCGCTGTTGTTGAGGCTGGCTTTGAACTTGCCATCCCCCTGTCTCAGCCTCCCAAAGTGTTGGGATTACAGGCATGTGCCACCACACCCGGCAAAATCCCCACTTTAGATTTACCACTTACTGGTTTCTACTTACCACTTGGAAAAAGTACTAGTGAAGTACTAGTACTATCTATATGCACTAGTACTTTTCCAAAATATTTTCTCATTTTGTGAGGTAGTGATAAGCAGATGAATAAACATCATTTTATAGGAGAGGATACAAATTCGGAGAATTTCAGTGATTTAACTTGTGTCATTTACACATGTGGTGGTCTGATGATTTCTGTCTTGTCCCCTTTACATTCTTGATCTTTGCAGCCAAGCGTCCATATTGTATTAGTTACCTGTTGCTATATAACAAATTACTCTAAGATCCAGTGGTTTAAAACAACACATTTATCATTTTTCAGTTTCTGTGGATCAGCACATCTTAGCTGAGTTCTCTAGTTTAGGGTATTTCAAGAGGGTGCAGTCAAGGTGCTAGCCAGGACCGAGTCTCATTGAAGGCTGGACTAGGGAAGGATCCACTTTCAAACTCACTCATGTGATTGCAGGAGTGTTGAGTACCTAATGTGTTGGACTGAGGGCCTCAGTTTCCTGTTGGCTGTTGGCTAGAGGCTAGCCTTTAGTTCCTTGACCTGGGGGGCTCTTCAAAAGCAGCTTACAGGATGGTAGCTTGCTTCCTCTTCCTCATGAGCAATAAGAGTCTTCTAAGGTGGAAGTATTATCTTTTCATTTTATAAACTAGTTACAGAAATGGCATCCTTCTAAACTGCTATATTCTGTTGGTTAGAAGCTAGTCATTGAAGGAGAGGGAGATCACATGAGGCTATGATAGGAGGTGAGGGTCTTTGGGATCCACCTTAGAGTCTGCTTGCTTTGCCCATCTATGGCCAGTTGCCTTCTTGGCATTTGTGTTTGGATGTCCTGCAGACATTTCAAATGCATCAAACTGAACTCACATTCATCATACTCTCCCTCTCTTACCCTAAACTTTTTGTCCATCAGTATTCCTTACATTGATAAATGACACTACCATCTCTTCAAAACCTGAGAGTCCTTCTGACTTCCCTCCCCTTATGCCTCACCTTTTGCCATCTAGTCTTGTCAATTCTACCAAACATTTGTCTGATCCTCCTACTTCTCTGTATTACAACTGAATGTCTCATTAACCCATTCACCAACTAGGTCCTCTGCAGGGCTGCAGGTTTCCATTCATTCCCCTCTTCCTACCTGTTTAGTCAACTTTCTTCACCGCTGTGACTAAAGGACCCGACCAAAACAATTTTAAAGGAGAAAAAGTTTATTTGAGGGCTCACAGTTTTAGAGATCTTGGCCCATAGAAGACTGGTTCCATTCCTTGGGGCTTGAGGAAGGGCAAAATATCATGGTGAAAGAGTGTGGCCATGGGAAACAGCTCACATGGTAATCAGGAAATAGAGAAAAAGAGGAACTCCACTCTCTAGATACAAAGTATAACCCGGTAGCCACACCCTCAATGAACCACTTCCTCCAGCCACACCCTACCTGCTTCCAGTTACTACTCAGTTAATCCCATCAGAGATTAGTTAATTGATTAGGTTAAGGTTATAACCCAATCATTTCTCTTCCAAATCTTCTTGCATTGCCTCACATGTGAGCTATTGGGGAACACCTCACATCCAAACCATAACAACTAAAGAGATTATCCTGAGTACATGAATCTAATTGACTAAAACCATGTGCATCAACATCAAGCCTTTTTTTTTTTTTTTTGGTACTGAGGATTGAACTCAGGGGCACTCGACCACTGAGCCACATCCCCAGCCCTATTTTGTGTTTTATGTAGAGACAAGGTCTCACTGAGTTGCTTAGTGCCTCGCCATTGCTGAGGCTGGCTTTGAACTCACGATTCTCCTGTCTCAGCCTCCCAAAGTGCTGAGATTACAGGCGTGTGACATTGCGCCTGATGCATCAAGCCTTTTTTGAGTCCTGCTGCCCCATCACAGCCCCTGTTCCCATCTGACTTCAGTGCTCCCAATAGGCCTGAGCCTCACTTGCTCACGCTGGTACCAGCTCAGTCATGTGTCGGTCATTGGGCTTTCTGCCTCTTTGCAGTTTCTCTGCTTTTTTCTCTGGCTTCCTGGAGTCATCTCCCAAATAAACTATCTGTACCTAAGTCCTTGCTTCTGCTTTTGGGGGAGAGTCCAAACTACGATAGCTTTCAATAGCTTTCCTATCAGTTTTAGGATCAAGAACTACATTTTAAATGTGACCTACAAATTGCTACATCATTTGACCCCTGCCTGTTTTCAGTCTTGTCTCCTGTCCTTGCCTATTTTATGCTTCAGTCTCTGTAGCCTTTTGCTTCTTGAACTCATTAAATACCTATCTGCCCAGATCCTTCACTTCAGATTTCCACTCATTTCTCCTACTAAGTTGTTCTCATTCTTCAGGTCTGAGTTGAAATGTCTTTTCATTAGAGAAGTATTCCTTGATACCCAGGACTACATTAGAACCCTCTAAGGTTCATTCTCTTATTGCCCTATGTCTTTCCTTCATAGCACTTAGTATAGAAAATTATTGTTTACCTCTTAGTACAACCATCAGTTCCAGGAGGGACATCTTTCTCATCATTTTATCCCTAGTGCCTGCAAAGCCCCTACCACATAGAGGGAATAAATAATATTTGGACCATGAATAAAGAAGTTGACTATTCAACCAGGAAACACTGTGACAAGAGAAAAAATATTGGTGTGAGCAGTGGGAAAGCTGTGTACCTTCTCTGTATCTTGCTTTCCTCATTTAGTCCATCTATTTCACAGGGCAGTGTAAAAACAAATGAGTGAGTGTGATTGTGTTCCCATAAACTTTCATTTATGGAAACTTAATTTTGATTGCATATAATTTTCACATATTATAAAATATTATTCATCTTTCGAGTTGTTTTCCCCAAGCATTTAAAAATGCAAATGCCATTCTTAGCTCATCAACTACATAAAACAAATGTTGGGGCGGATCTGTCTTGTGGGTCATCGTTTGCCCACTCTGCACTAGAAGGTCTAGAACTGTGCTGTCCAATATATTAGTGAACAAGCTTATATAGCATATAAATTTAAACTGAAATTCAGTTCCTATGTTGCAGTAGCCTCATTCCAAGTGCTCAGTACTCACAGATCTAGTGGCTACCATACCAGACAGCATAGAACATTTTAACCAACAGAGGATGTTCTGTTGGACAGCTCTTATCTAGACAGAATCAGCCTGAGAGATTTCCCTCCAGGACAAGTTAGCTTATTAGTAGCAGAGAAAGTCCAGGTTCTTTGCCCTGTACCATAGCATCACCGCTGGGCAGTTTTGTGACTTAGGCTTGATTGTACTACCAACATTGAACACCTTTTTAAAATGTTGTTTTGGGTGGTATATTATTTGAAAGAAATTGAAACCAACTTCAAGCAGTATTAACTAGATTCAGAATAAAAACGCTTTAAAAAAAAGTTTAGTCTGTTATTGGGAATAAGTATGCTATTTCTTTCTTCTCTTCTAGAATGAAAAGAAAGTTTTATTCCTGGGAAGAATGCATGAACCTTCGGGAGGTTAAGGTATTTATTAACATACCAGGGAATAATTTTTGTTTGGCTGATTAAAATAGGTTTATATTGTCATTACGCTTATAGTTGATATAGTCATTTTATTTGTATTTTTTTTACTAATGCTAAAATTGTGGGCAAATGATATATAGTGTTTTAGTTAGCTTTTGTATTGCTTTGACCAAAATACCCAATAAAAACAACTTAGAGGAGGAAAGTTTATTTGGGGCTTATGACTTCAGAGGTCTTAGTCCAGAGATGGCTAAGGGCTTTGGGCCCAAGGTGAGGGCCCAGCAGAGGAAGGCTGCTTAGTTCCTGGTGAGGTCAGGAAATAGAGAGGAGAGGGAGGGGCTATAGGGCAGATGTACCCTTCCAGGGCACATCCCCAATGATCCACCTCCTCCAGCCATGCTCCCGCTGCCTACAGTTAGCACCCAGTCAATCCATTCACTAGGAAGGACTGATCAGGTTACAGCTCTCACAGTCCAATTATTTCATCTCTGAACATTCCTGCATTGACACAGGAGTTTTGGGGGGAACCTCATATCCAAACCATAATATATAGCTATTAGCTGAACAGAGACAATTACTAGGTTATTGTAGTGAATGCACAGTTATTAGAAAGTTTTACCTTTAATGGAATACTTATATCAATATATTTCAATATAAATAAGTTGAGTGTGTTGATTTAGTGATTATTGTTGTCTCTAAAGGTGATTATTGCTGGTCCCTCACCTTGTTTGTGGAGTGTTTTTCCTAGATATAACAGCAGTACCTATTTCAATTTCTTGTTCTACTGATGTGTCCTCTATTGTCTGTGGTGGAATTCTTGGATCAAATGTGTCTGCATTGCATAGCACATTTCTTCACTTTTATTCAGCCTTCTGGCTGGGGTTACCCCTCCCTTCCTCTTTCCTATCCCCCTCTTTTTATTCTATTCTAATTCTCTTGTTTCTGTTCACGTAGCCTGACCACTTTGAGTTTGCATGTGTAATTCTCCTCCTTGTGCACCTGAGTGGTGCTTCATCCATTCCTAGTCTTCTCATCCAGCTCTGCTGGAGATGCTGGTAGAGTATTGGAACCAGTTCTGCCTATTCCTCCAGGGGACTCCTGTACATTGAGGGGGTTTCAGATTTAGATCAAAGATCTACAGTTTCTTTCTATAAAGGGCCAGGTAGTAAATCTTTTATGCATCACGGACCAAAAGGTCACGTAGTGGATATTATATAAGCATATATGTAACAAGATTAAAATTTTTCACAAAATTTTAATTTCTGAAATATAAAGTATAATAATAATAGACATAATTTTTTAATATCACAATATCATTTTTTTTAT